>MNCI01021842.1:138860-159284 GCA_015680685.1 Gnetum montanum
TGAGTGTCCTTGGGAACAACTTAAGCTTCTGCCACTCATTATCTATATTTTGCAAGGCGCAGGCATCATGGAATGCCTATAAATGATGTTGAGGATCAACGTTGTATCCCCCTTCAAAACGTGGGATATTATTTATGTCCAAATGCTTGATCCTTCTATCTTTTAAGTGCCTTGTGGGAATCCTAACTACCTTTGTAATGTCTAGCATGCTTCAGGTTGCCAGTAGGGGTTCATCATGATCATTCCTGTCATGATGTCTGTGATGTCTTCATGGTGGTTCCCTACTCTCCCTACGTCCTTGCCCTTATCCTAACTCCCAACCTTCCTATCGAGCTCTTTCATCTTCCTTACTTTTACCCTCTCCGTTGTACTTGCGATGGTCGCGCCCAGATGTGGAAGGAGAGTGTGAATGGTGAGATGAAGGAGAAGAGGAAGGGGATCCATCACCATGGCGATGTTTCTTACCTTCTCTTCGGCTGCTTCGGCCCCGATCGTTGTGACAATCAAAGTGTCCGTCCTTAGTATGAGTGGTTGTTCCTATCGTGAACAGTTGGTGTTCACGGGGATCAGAGCCCGTAGCATGTACCGTTGATCGAAGGCCCTGATGCCTAACCTCTTCACCATTGTGAGGAGGAGGAACATCATTTTCTAAGAAACCCATTGTGAGGGGTTCCTTGTCTCCTATTTCACTAAGGACATGGGGGATCTTGCCCTTCAACAATGAATGTTGGCTCTCCTGCCTTTCGTCCCAAATACGTTGGGCAGCGGTGGGATGATAATCCCTTACATGATATCTTCCAACAACGTATTCAGCGAATAAGTCCTGCATGCCAATCTGTGCCAGGGCACGGAAAAGCATGTTCAGAACAGATCGATCTGGTGGTAAAACTATATTACCAAATAAATCTCTCTAGCGCAACTGTTCATCCTGATGGAGCGTAAAAGTGTAATCAGGAATATACTCATCGGGATGAGTATAAGTTATCGTATACTGTTTAGGACTTGGTTGGTCTAGGTTATGTGTATGTCACTAACTGTCTTCCGTGTTATCCTTAGGTGAGTTAACCTTATGAGAAGAAGCCATTTTATTGGTGTGCTATTCACCGTTATATATGTTCTTGTTTAACTAATTAACCCAAAGGTTCGTTAAGGCTCACAACGATGTGAAAGATTTCCTAATTTTCTAATTGGCGTACAAACACTTAGTCCCCGGCAATGGCGCCAATGATGAGTGGCGAGGTACCCCTACACTCAACCATACGAAACGAGTGTAGCATGCGTGATCTTGTCAAACTCCATAGACTAAATGCCTAAACACCGCAAGGAACACTTGGGGTTAATTAATCATTGTCTTCCCAGACTTACTTGTTATTGTCACAGTGTATGGTTAAGTAAGTCTAAGGTATATGATTTTTTTGGTCTTTTCTAGTTTATCTCCTATGCTAAGGGGTGAAGGGTTGAGAGACTAAAACTAGTTCTAACTATAGTGCTAAGTCCTAGCATCAACATCTGTTCCCACTTGCCATACATACCCTGAACTGTGCAACTGTGGCTACCAAATGCTAATCATTACTAGGATTACCACAAGTAACGCACGTGCTCAAAGCAGTCGTACTGAGACACCTAACTAGCCTAAGTGTGACAAGTAGCTGATTCCTTGACTAGCCATACACATATGTAGATGCTCGTAATCAAGTCGTACTTGTCCCACGTTCTAGGAGGTAAGGGTGAGAGAATCTAATCGTGATGAGTAGCCGATTCCTTGGCTAGCCGTACACATTCGTCAATGCTCGTAACCAAGTCGTACTCATGTCACGTTACTAGGAAAGTAATAAATAACATTAAATAAACCTATCCATGCACTACAAGGTTTATCCACAAAGCTCTTCTTTATTGCCATACACAACTTGCATTCAAGTACAAAGCTACTCGAATAAACAATCGTTCACTTGGGGGACTCCTACTGCGGGCACATGGAAAATAGTCTATCTCTGGGGTGATCAATCCGCCAGAGCTTTGCTACTTTACGCCTAGGATGTCAAATGAGGGGAGTGCCGCCTCTTATTTATAGATTTGGTGGCGGACCACGATATCGAGTACACGATAACGTAGGGAACAACGTGATATCGCGTCTCATCAATAACCAAAATATCATAAGAAGAAGAATGAATTAGAAGATACTATTTTTGTGTACAAATTTATCTACTATTATAAAAATTTAAAAGAACCTTCTTAATTTTTTCCAAGCATAATTCGTTTATTTCCCTTCCTATGATTATTGAGTAGTTCATTTTAACAATATCAGAGCCTAAACAAAGGTAATCTTTTATCTTCCATGTTCTTTTAAGTTTTTTTAAGGCCACAAAAAAGTAGTAATAGGAGGATGTCTTTTTCTCTTAACCAACCTCTTAATTTCACATGTTCATATTTTAGCTTCATCATAGCATTATGAGAACTCCTTTCATCTTAAAATATGCTTCATCGTTTAGGTTTGATGGTATAATATCTAGTTTCTCTACCCTTTTATCATCCTCAATAGTTGGCATACCTCAATCCTCACCATTTTCCTATCTTACCCATCAATTCTTACTAATGTATCTTGACACTGAGTTAATAGGATTTCTTATGCTAAACTAAAAGTAGATGAAAAGCTTCACTTTCTACTTATAGCAAGCAAAAACAATTAAAAATGAAAGCATTTGATTCTACATAACCAATCCAAACTTTGATTTTAATTCTCCTTCATCTTCTTCTAAAGCATTAGTGAAAAAAATAAATCATCTAAGAAAATCATTATAACTATGAAATCGAAGGGGACAAATCTCTCTCTCTCTCTCTCTCTCTCTCTCTCTCTCTCTCTCGTGACTTCTCTACTTTACCTTAACTTCAATAAGCATTAGGATAAATTTATACGAACATCGTAATTCCAATTAAACTCTCCTTGCTCAAGTGAAACTCATTTCATCTATTCCTCATGATTCCTATCATAGCTCAATTTCCTCTTCCATTCCTCATGAAACTCAATTTGCATTCTATAATAAGGAAAATAATAGCCCATCTAAAAGTTCTATTAAACCATTTACCTTTCATATCTCTAATGTTCTTAAATCTAATATTCCCTAGTCAAATCCTTCTATCACATTTTCAGAGTTAGAATTTTGCAAATAACATATCATTCATCCTCTAAAATTGGTCAATCCCTTCCTTAAATATGCTCAAGTTGAAAGGTTATATATTAGCAAGAGTCTACTAAAACATGGTGATGTGGATCATTTCTAAACTCTAGTTGGATGCATTTCAATTAGGAACACATTAAACTATCTATCTACTAACTACTACAAATCTGTCTTTACCTCTTTACTCTTACCTCTTAAAAGTTTTAAAGAGACTTATTTTTTATGCTTATTATGCTATCTTTATTTTTTTGAATGTTATTCCCACCTAAGAATAAAGGGGTCCATATATGTGTTATCTAGTCACCCTGGCCACTGGTAATACTCTTTTATCCTTTATGAATATGTTTTTTGGCTATCATCTAATCCAAATAAATCTAGAGGACCAACAACATCATTTTTCTTTATAATATTTACAACATCTACTCTATAACTACATCATATGCTCTCTATAATATCTAAATTTTCTCTCCATATATTTTCTCTTGCTCTTTTTTTTTATTATTTTCTTGTTATTTTTATCTCCTCTCTAACTTGCTATTCATCCATTTTATCTCTATCTATCATCGCTAATTTTTTCTAACATTTCTTATCTCTTTTTATTTTGTATTTTATTCTACTTCTATTCAGCACATTATGGTAAGAATTTTAAGCAATCTACCTTATGCTCTTAGCACATTGATAACTTCAAGTAATCTACTCTACTCCATGTGAGGATATGAAGAGCATCAACTAGAAAATAATATGTGCATTTTACTTTGTTTTAAATGTGAAAAGAAAGATATTTGAATGCTAAGGGATTTAGAAGATATTTTTATGCTAAGGGATTTAGAAGATATTTGTATGCTAAGGGATTTGGTTATGTTTTACTTACCCTCCACTATAGGTGTATTAGCAATATTGCTTCATTTTTCTCTATTTTACTTTTCTTTTTTTTAATTTAATTTATTCTTCCTTCTCTTTCTCTTTCTCAATCTCTTCCTTTATCTCTCTCTCCTATCCTTTTCCCTTTTTATATAAAATTTTTAGAACATTAGTGAGGTTTTAAGTATATTCATCTTATGGCATCCATTCAATCATTTTGTGTGTAGGATTTACTCATGCCCCTATTATATAACATAGCATCATCCTCATGACAAATGTATTAGTGATATTCTAACTTCCCTCTTCTTTATTCCTACTTCTTTATTCTCTCTTCAGGTAACTCTATTAGAATATGAGCTTTATCTCTACATCAATAATTCAGTAGTATTTGCATTAGTAATTATGTGTTTCATCCCTTCTTCTTAATGGTTACTGATTTAAATTATCCAACACTACCCATCAAGAGAGGGTAATGTTAGAACCTCCTTTTTCACTCCACAATAATCATTTAAAATCGAGCATCCTTTTACCTTTCAGTAGCATTTGTTGTTTATTTTTAATAATTCACTTTAGCTCATTTCAAAAAACCAATATTGAAATTGACATTCAATTTCAATCTTAGCATTAGTTTAGAGTTGATTTCAATTTTGATCATTTTTGCTACAGTTTTTCTTTACAAGTCTCAACTTGGGATAAATGCTAGAATTTAAATTTTTCTTTACTTTTGGCTTCATTTTGGCTTTTTTTCTTGCTTTTTGGCCTATACTTCAAACCAATGATCTATTCAAATTTGATATGTTTGTAACAATCTTAATATCGATAAAAATTAGTTATATCATGTTTACCATAGATGGTTGTTGTACTATCATCATGTGTGGATGCACCACTTCAATAGTACTAATATACATGGTGAATATATTAATAAGTTACTTAATTTTAACAACAAATTATAACTATTCACCAAAATTAATAACAATTCTTATAGACATAAATTTAGTGGGAAGTCTTTGAACAATGTGACATAATATAGTTAAGAGATATGACTTTGTATAAAACTACTTCACAAATATTTTGAGAAATAAAAAAAATGTTGTTATATAACTATGCTAATTATGGTAAAATTAATTATAACATCCATTATCATAAAGTTATGATAATTACTTGGCAGTTATAAAAACAAATTAGTAGTTAAGATATATACAATTTATAAATTCGTCAAGTCATTATATTGATTTTTTTATATATTTCTATAAATATTTTCATATAAAGAGTTACTAAATTCTTAACATGGTATCATATCAAGGTTCATTGTTATTTTCACTTTTAGCCTTGAGCATAAATAAAAAACCATCATACAACATTTACTCAATCTTTAGCCATAATGCTACACCTATAAATTTGATTCTTCTTTTTCTACCAAAGACTCTACTAGCTAGTAAGAAGTTTATTGAATTCTCAAGCGTGCATTTTGTTATCATGGTTTAATATTTATGCATGGTTGAAACTATGTACTATCTATTTTATATCTAGAAATAAAATTAAAATCTTCTTATGAAGTTAGTCACAGTTCTTTGTTTAGATGGTTATTCAAGATTTTCTTTCTACTATAGTATTCTATTCTACTACTAACTTTAAAATCCTATAATTTCATGATAAACCCTTGGTGGTAGGCTTTTTTGTCAATCATTTGTTAAAATGGTAAATCTTGTACAAAAGGTTGAAGTGGAAGGGAGGTAGATATTTGTTATGGTGGACCCCAAAAATCAAAAATTTTATGAATAAATAATGACAATACATCCAAAGTAGTAATATGATTGTTCATGGCCAAAAACATAGATGCAAAATGCATTACATTATAGCTTCAAAGCATCAAAAATAAGATTGAGAGATAAAGAAGATGCTCAATGGTTTTGAGGGTGCCAATATTGGTTTTCACCCTTACAACCAATCCTGAAAACCCTCCTCTATGAAGTAGGAAAAGAATTAATCAATGCCCTCTATTAGAAGTATCATTTTTGGTTTTTGCTTCTAACAAGAGGTTTATTGTTAAATCAAAATAAACCAAAAAGTCATTTGAAACACAAATGACAAAAAATCAGACAAACTAGAAATAGCATAGGGACCATCTTTCCATGCACATAAGGAAGACAAGAAAGAATTAATATCCCTAGAATGCTTCACTTTTTTACTATAAACTTGAAATAAAAATTTCATATAAAGATTTAACTTTATGTTAAATTTGAAGCTCTGCTCTGTAGAATGTCTCTCTTAGATCACATCACATCTATGCTTTCAAATGTTAAAAAGGACATCAAGCCAAAGAATATTCCAAAAAATATCAAAAGTGCTAGTATTTATTATCCTTGCACAAATGGCATAAGTAGAAGAATTTTGAAATTTTTGAAATCTAAGAACTGAAAAACACCTTTTCCAAACTTATCAAGCAAAAGAGTAACAAAAAAAACATGTTTCATAGAATCTTCATAAGAGCAAACTAGACAAACTGGATTATCAAAATTAAGAAGTTGTAATTGATGCCCTATACAAAGACCTCTATATAATAAAGATCAAGAAAAAATTATACTTTTGGCCATACCCCAAGTTTTCATAAGTTTTTAAACCTTTGTATCCAAAATTTCTTAATATCTTGAGTGTTCAATCTATGATTAAGAATTTCAAAATGAGTTTTCTCTCTATCAAACCACTACTAACCTGTTAAGAATTTTCAAAATGAACCACCTTAACACCATCAAGCCAAACCCAATTATTCCAAAAAAAAATATGAGAGTTAAGAAAAAGATCCCAAGAAAACTACTGATGAGAGCTGTTACTCTAGCAATTACTCTAGTAGTTATTCTAATTATTAGAGTGGTTACTCTAGCAGTTATTCTAATTATTAGAGTGGTTACTCTAGAGGTTACTCTAGTAGTTATTCTAATTATTAGAGTGATTACTCTAGCGGTTACTTTAGCAGTTATTTTAATTATTAGAGCGGTTACTCTAATTATTAGAGTAGTTGCTCCTAAGCCTATAAATACAGTGTCCAAGGGTACAATTGGGAGGAAGTCTTTTAGCAGTCAAGTAGCAAAACTCTTTTAGTCTATTTGAAAGTTAGAGTATTTTCCAAGTGCCCGCAGCAGGAGGTCTAAGTGTGGACAGATCTTTATTTGAGCATTATGGACCTGAGCACACCTTGTGTATGGCAATAAAGATGAGCTCTTCAATTCATCCTTGCAACACTTGAGATTTGTTTTCTTATGCATTTCTTTTATTTTATTTTCTTATGCATTTATTTCATTTTATTTTATTCACTTTACATTTATGTTATTAGCATAGCAATTCATTTTGATCACTTAAGCAAATCATTAAATTACACAAGCACGACCACTTCGAGCATGCGTGTAATGCTTGCTAACCTAGTAACAATTAGCGTTTGGTAATCCCAGCAGTGTTGCACTGATTCAGGATGTGTACGGCAAGTGGGAACGGATGCTGGTGTTAGGATTAGTTAGAACTTAGTTAATGAGTAGTTAAGTTAAATTAGTTACTTAGTTACCTCTCTCCTTCCCTACTAGTGCAAGACATAAAAACATAAAAGCTATAAAAAATCATATGCCTCAAGCTCACTTAATCATACAATCGTGATATACAGGTAAGCTTGGGAAGACAATGATCAACCAACCNGTCCAGTCAAATTTCAAGGACTAAGTGCTTATGTGCTCTTATGGAACAAGGANCGGACCGTGCGTGAAACACTCGTATTCATATGGTTGAGCATAGGGGTACCTCACTGCTCATCAACTACCAAATACCTATCATGAAGAGTTTGAAAAGAGGCCTTATTTGTTTTATTTAAATTCAATTTAGCTTGAAATTATTCCCATTATAATGGTACAAGAGGGGTTGTATTACAGAAAAAATATACAATATGAAGAATACCTTAATGATTGAATTTAATTCTTTGTAGATGAAAATCATTAGAAACTAAAATACCAATATTTTCACAACATGTTGCACACTAGATAGACATCCATTTAATGGAATCCCATGAATGTTGGAAAGGATACCATTGCAAATAAGAAATGATTTGCTACCAAGCTAACTAAATGCGTTGAAGCACAACTAATCATCTAATTTTAATTTTAGCAAAAGTGATAACCCAATTTTCCATCGATTGTTTAACCAAATTTTTGACATAGTTGGATAATCAGATTTAATTTGGTATCTAATAAGTAATTTACAACTTTAATCACCTTGCAAAGCTCTTAAAATCCATTTGGCAGTAAGCAATATACCTTGATGATAGCCTGAAGAAAAACTCAAACCATCAACCTTTTTGTCAAGAGTATAAAATTTCCAATTAACTCAATGAAAGTAGTGGAAATCATGATTTCTTCCCCTAAAAAGGATCTAATAAGTTGCTCTAACTACTCATATGATCTTTTAGAAGGAGTAGTAAATGAATAGTAATAAACATAAGTAGCCTACAAAATTCTAAAAGAAATAGTAAATCTTCCTGCTAAAGATAAAGGTTTGCTAACCCACTTATTGATTTTTTGATAAACTTTATGAAGATATTTCCCTTAGAAATGATTGGCATAAGTTAAGGGACAAAAAGGAATGCCCAATCAAGTTATAAACTCATAAGGTTGAACCCAACTCCAAGGAAAATTAGAAAGCCTTAAAGGAATATCACCAAGCAAAGATATCATAGCATGCATTTTGTTCCAATTAATAGTAGAATCATAGGCTTTACAATAAATGTGGATACAATGAAGGGTATTATTTAAATTATCTTTAGTTTCTTTTAGAAAAAGAAAGTTGTCATCCACAAAGTAATTATTAATAATTTGATGTTGACTAGTCAAAAGAGATAAACCTTTGATCTTGTCTTGAAAAAGAAAGTTCTATAAAATATAACCAAAATATTTAGTATCAAGAATAAAAAGATAAGGATCAAGAGGATAGCCTTTAGTAACTAATCTTTGAAGAGTTTTAGTAGAAGAATAACTCTTATTAATGCATATCTTGGCACTAGTAGATGAAAATAACATTCTAATAGAAGAGAAAAAAGAAGAATCCAAGCTTAACTTCTATAACATAGCCAAAGTAAAAGGCTACTCCATCCTATCATAAGCTTTAGCATAATCTAATTTAAGAAGGATGATATCTTAATTAGTATCTATGGTCAAATTCGTTACCTCTACAAGTGTGAAAACATTATCTAAAATAAATCTACCTAGAATAAAACTAGTTCATTCTTTTTTGACTAATTAAGGTAAATAGCTTCAAACTTTTAAAGCTAGAGTCTTAGCAATAATCTTATATCTAACATTCAACATAGACATAACCTACCAATTGGTAATCTCAAATTTAGTATCTAACTTCAGAATGAATTTGATCAAACCTTGATTAATCATTTAACCAAGATAATATTTAGATAGAGCTTCCTTATACATGTTGAAAAAATCAATAGCAATGTCATCCTATAATTCTTCATAAAACCCATAGGGTACACCATCAAGACTAGAAGTTTTGTCATTAGCCATAGAGAAAAGAGCATCTTTAAAATCCTACATAGTTAACATGCCATCCTCTCCCAAAATAGAGTACAAATAAGTGGCAATCATAGATGTACAAAAATCTAAAGTCTCTTTATCAATTCCTTTTGAATTAAATACATATGAATAATGAGAAAAGAAAGCATCTAAAATATGTAAAGAAGTAGAGAAAATCTCACTATTAACATGAATTCCATCAATTTGATAACTCATTTTAGAACCTTTTAAAAAACTTGAAAACTTCTTTTGAAGTTATATCCCCTATTTTCAACCAAGATAACTAACATTTAAGTAAATTATCCTATACCTTGTGATTTTAAAATTTTTTACTGCTATTGAAGGCTCATAAGCTACGGTCGAACACTTTCATCATGAGGGGTATGAGACAAATATTCTATTAATTAATGAATTTTTTTCCTAGTTTCAAGAATAACAACTTGAAACTTTTTAGCTAAGTATTTACCAAAGTGTCTTAAAAATCTCATAAACCAAAGAATAGCATTTTCCCACTATTCAATAAAGTCATTAGAATTTACTAGTTTTGGAACCAAGTTCCAAATATGCCAAAAGGACCTCTAAAAATTGTTATTAGATAAAAATGCAATATTAGCAATAAAAATCTTAGAGGGAAGATCCACATGGCATATTCTTTGAATTAGGAACTTGATGAGAAAATTATCTAAAAGAGTGTATTCTAGATGCACTCTAACAAACATACTATGCTAGGAATCGAAGAATAAATGAAGATAAGTGAAAAAATAAGATCTATTTATTCTGTGAAAAATTCTTAGTCAACCAGATCTATAGTTAGACCAAGTAAACCAACTTCCACCAACATTATAATCTAAAAGTGCAACCATGCTCCTAAAGGAAGACCAAGCTCTCCATTCATCCTATTCAAAAGTAAAAAGTATCCCTCCTATTTTTTCTGAGTCATTTTTTAACATATTAAAATACACATAAATCAACCAAATAGCATCAAGAACACCACTGTTAAGTTGAGGCCAATGCAAAGCTTTTTCCTGGGAATCACATGAACCATATATACTACAAATGCCAAAAACTACACCGTAAACATTTAACCAAACCCAAACATCTCTAGTTCTTAAAATAGAACCAAAATCAATGATGCAAGAAGAGTAATTTGAAGTAACACAAAGAAGAACACCACCTCATTTAACTTCATGGTTTGTAAAAAAAGATCTTTCCCTAATCATAAAAATATTAGTGGCTGAAGTTAAATTAAAATCCCCTATTTAATCTCTTAAAGACACAAAAAATGAGGATTCTAACAATGATATTAAACAATGTTCCATCATTGGGAGTCCAACAATCCCCAAACATTCTAAGAGATGAACTTCATGAGGGTGAAATGCCCAACTTAGTTCTTTCTTCAATATTCATGACAGAATAAAAAGGATTAAATTACTCAAAACTAGAAACAATGACTTACAGGTTTGATGAGTACTATTCTCTATAGTTCTTGAGTTTTTATGCTTAAGGATTGTTGCATATGATGTACTATTTTCTTCCCTTTAAGAATGAAAACCTTCTGAAAGCACTCTAGGATTCCTAGAGACTTGCAATGTTTCTTGGTATTTATTCCTGATATCACTTTCCCTCTATCCATCCATATTTTTAAGGATACATTCACTTTTATAGTATTTCATCTGAATCATTTGTAATTGCTTTATTATAATTTTTTGAAGTAGCTTTTGCAACCTTCATTTCTATAGCTAATTCAACTTCAGTAGTTCTTTGTGCAATTAATTTGAAATAATTAAATACCTTGTGAGATGGCTCATGATAATAAAAACATGCATTATGAAGGGTAAGATAAGAAATTTTTTATTCCAAAATCTTTCCTTTGTATGTTAGCTCAATAGAAGATAGAAGTTCTTTTCTTAAACCTAGTTCTACACAAACCCTTGTAGTTGACCAAGGACATCAATCCCTTTGTGTTTCTAAAAACAACACTTTTCCAATTATGCTAGTAATATCAATGATTAAACAAACCATCGACAAATAAAGGAACTTAATTCAAATTAGGAAAATACTTTTTTATGCTTTAGCAAGATTAAAGTATTCTTCCCATTTGCATAATACTAAAAAGGTATCATGCACAAACCATAGAGTATTTCTAATCACATTATCTATTTATTCCTTGGCATTAAATTGAAAAAGAAAAAAAAACCATCAGTTAAATTTAGAACAAGAACATTATAAATTCCTTGATGGATCCAATGGATTTTCATCCATCATTCAAAATTGATGCACGTGGGATCCTTCTAGAAAAAAATCCAATGGCATAACGCTTTGAGAAATCTTGAATAACTACATCAAGCAAATCATCTAGTAGAGTAAAGCAAGGTTTAATAGCATGAGATTCACTCCCTACTCCTATAGAATTAGACCCTATGTGTCACAACCTAGAAATTTGCATAAATTTAATTATTAATTCTTTAATAATGTCATATGAATTTCAATAAATTAGTTTATTATTAATACTATTATTGTTGTTGTTTTTGTTCTTAATTTCCTACATAAGTGAATAAAATTTGCTTGCTAGGGTATTTGTTAAAGTTTTGTATTCTTAATTCTACTACTATTGGAGCCTAGTCAAAGATCTTTTGAATATTTTATGATTAAAAGTTGAAATCCAATTACCCTAGGAAGTTTTTCTTTTTATCAGTTATTATGTCTTTACAAGCATTTTCCTATGCATATTTTATTCTTTATACATATTTAGTTATGTATATTTAATCCTTATTATGCATATTCAGCTATGCACATTTCTTCTTTATTATGCATATTTTATTATGCATCTTTTATTATGCATATTTTTATTTTATTATACATATGGTATGATTAAATACTCTATTTATGGAGCAATTTTCAACCCTCATCCTACCCAAATCATATCCCTTATTACCTTTTGTCATTAAACTAGCATTTAAAGTTCACCTATAATTATAATAAAATATTGCATATATTAGCTTTGTTAAGGAAGTACATTAGGATGATATCCTACCTAAAATTTGATTTTACCAATGTATCCATGACATTTAAAAACATTAGTTTTGATCATTGGTTTACTAGAATCAAAAATACAATTTTTGAGATTTCACATTTTTTAGTTTGCTTAAAATACTATAAAGCTTCAACATTTGAATTAGTTGACTATGATAATTAAAGCATAGATGAGATTTCAGCATACATTTACATAGAGCATTTAATAAGGACTTCGTAGGTTCAAACGAAATTTGATTTGGAGTCCTAGTGTGCATGTTATGAGTATTTGAGTACGAGAGTGTTAGGGGAAAGAGAAAAATGAGAAATAGACTTGAGAAAATGAAAATGAACAAAATTAATTTAAAAACAAAGCTTAAATGTCAATGTCAATTGTAATAAGCATGTGCACATAAAAAAAGAAAAAAGGAAAAAGCAAAGTGATGAGCAACGAGTACCCTTGTGCTCAACCATAAGAGCCACTAAGCATTCATGCATGATACAATTGAATTTTGTGGACTCTATGTCTTCCAATACACTAGCCTCTAGGAAGTCAACTTGCCCCAACATTCATTCGTTATCTTCCCAATTACACTTGTGATATGCAAAGGTATGATTAAGTGTAATCGAGGTGTATAATTTTCATTATTTTTATGTTTTATGTTTTAGGTGCTTAAAATAAAGGATGAAAGGAATGAAGTAATTTAAGTGCTAATTTAATTGAACTAACTACACCTAACTAATCCTAACATAAGCATCCATTCCCACTTTTCATACACATCCTAAACACATTTAGCGCTACTGGGTTACCAAACGTTAAGCGTTACTAGGATTACTAAGCGCCAAGCATATCCTCAAAGTGGTCGTACTTATGTGCTTAATTAATTGCTACTTAATTTAGCTTAGTTTAGCTTAGTTTAAGCTAATTAATGATTTGATGACTTAAAGCTTTAAAGGAAATCGCATAAAACATTAAATTCATAAATAAATAATTAATCTATTTCCAAGTGCTACAAGGTTTATCAAAAAGCTCATCTTTATTACCACACACACTACTGTGCTTAGGTACAATAGTGCTTGAATAAAGATCTGTACACTCTTGGCTCCTATTGTGGGCACTTAGAAAAATATTCTAACTTCCAAATGATAAAATTTCAAAATCTCTACTGCAACTATGACAAGACATGCCCTAAACACAGCAGGTGAGCATGTTTTTTTAAGCAAAAATAGACACTACGTCGATAGGGCCACATCAATGCATCAAATCATGTGTCAATGGGACCTAGTTGACAAGGCCTAGTCGATAGGGCAAGTTCACTAAGTGTCCAAGTGTACGAATATACAATCATTACAAACTTTTCTAGTGTTCAGGACTACAAAATTGAATGCCAAGACAAAAATAGATAAACACATTCTCCTCTAATGACGTGAAGATGATGGAGAAGTTTAAACTGTCCCAACTAGTGGAGGCTCTTGAGGTTCTAAGGGAACTTTTTCTGCTTTAGGCGCACGTTATGGTTGAGGCTATTGTGGCTATCCTCCTACTATTGCAACTTCTGATGGAAGATGGAAAGCATCCAACAATGCTTTCATCTTTTCCTCCTTACTCCTAGGATCGTGCATGGTCCACATAGCTTCACCAATATGGACCAGTGTGGGCACATCCCAAGGATAGGGCATTGTTGGAAACAGCTCCTTAACATTAACAAACTAGGCAAAAAATTGTTTACATTTAATGTCAAATGCCCTGATTGCATTCTATAGCTCCTAGTAATCATTCGTTCTTTTGGCCAAGTTCTTAGCAGTTGATCTTTGATCAGTGAATCTTGCCCTAAGAACTTTGAGGTTAGTGATTGTAGTCTTAAGCTTCTACTTCATCTCCTTGTGATGCTTAAAATCTATCTCATACAACAAGTATGAGCTAGCCACATGCTTTTCTAACTTTGACTGAGGCCATCCAACAATTAGCATTACTATGATTGTAGATCAAAGATTGGCAAGCTTCATATATTCAATCATCTCTTTGATCTCCAACTCCTTCATGTACATCTCTATTTTTTTGTAGGCATCTATCCCATCAATGATAGGTTGCCACACCTCTTTTCCTTACTGGAGGTTCTAGAGGGTCTCACTGACTTTTGTGTTAGCCATCTAGATGTGCCTTTCATTAACTTCTTTTTATAGGCCAACCTGATCTCCGTAGTGGTTCCTGAATTTCTCAAATTTGAGAGCCTCATTCTTCCAAGCAACAATCTCGATCACATATTTTTGGCATAAGGTACAAACTTTCTCCATAAAGAGATTTCTATTCTCTACTATCAATCTCTTAAGCTCAATGTTTACCCTAGCTAGCTACTCCTGCTATTAATGGAAAAATCCTTTCATTTGTTGTTTTTATGCATCAACATTCTACATGCGATGATTTTCTATGGTCAGCATCTCATTCTGTTGGCACATATAGATCAAGTCCTTCTAAACTGAATATGTTTTGGCCTTGGTCATGGACTGGTCAAAGACAACCATTACCATCTCTCCCTCAACCTATTTGGGTCTATTCTAAAGCTATTAAAAAGCTTCATCTCTTGTTAGTGCAGGGTTGAAGAGTGCATTGAAAAGGTAGTAGCATTTCCAAAGATTTCTAGAAGCTAATGTTGCTATGAGAGAGACATCATCACCTCTTGGGTATTAGGATTCAACCTCACAGGCAACTGCATTCCTTCGGCTTAGAATGTTGGCCCACCTTCCTCCATCTAGCTTATTGTTTGAGCCACTTTGTTGAAGTGACCCATTAAAGGATGATATACAAATGGATCACCACCACTGGTTCCTACTTACTACTCTCACTCACACAAAAGTTGCTCTTGGATTTTGCACAAGCATTCAATGGTTGTGCAGGCCTCTAACATTGTTTCTTGAGTGGTTGGTGGAGGTGGTGGTGTCTACTCCTCTTCTTTTGATATGGCAGGGATCTTATCCTTCATCATTTTAGACCAAGAGGTGATGGAAGTATGCATGATCATATCATTGGCATAGCAAACTATCCTTGTCCTTTTAAAACATTTTTTGATGAGGCATGGAAACAGTAGAGTTTCCTTCCACGTTCATTCTCCTTGAAGTGCTTCTCTATCTTTAGATAGATCAGTTGTGAAAGGTTAAAAATGAATTTCTCACTTAAAGTGGCATAGGCATAGGTGGAGAAGGCTATCACCTTGTTGGCCCTCACCATTGAATTAAGGTTATAGATCGCTATCTTGAAGTATATATACTTCATTGATGTGAGTGCATCAAACTCCTTACGGTAAACCCCATAACATTATTGGATCCACTCCCTTTTTGCCTTAGGGTCTACTTATGTTGATATTTCTACCAAATGAGTGCTAGAATCAAGCAAGCCAAGAGCCTACATAATCACTTTTTCCAAGTAAGACACTTAGATGTCCTTGATTCTCATAGTGGTTCCTACCTTCCTACTATTCCAAAAGAGATACACCTCTTCCATGTACCACTCCTCACCAATTATGATGATTAGCCACATGTGAGAGCTTTGTAATTATGTCTTCTTCTAGTGCAGTAGGCTTGATCATGTGTAGGCAAGCTTGTGTCAATGTGACCTCAAGTCTTGGTACAGGCAATGGTGCCTCTCCTCTTTGGGGTTGTTTAGTCACAACCTCTTCTTTAGGAATCTATCAAACAGATTCCACTTTGGGCTCCTTCCAAAGAGGTCCTATTATATGAGTTTCTGCTACCTGCTCCTGGACTTGTTCTTCCCAACCCCTTCTCATTCTAGGTCATTTTTCCTTTAGTTGTGATGCTGCTACTTCTTGCAGGCATTTTGGTCTAGGTGCCATCTATAATCACAACATAACCAAGGATTAGTACTTAATGTGTAACTTGAAACATTGGGAATACCTTATCTCTTAGGGTAGTTACACTTTGGCTAAGTTCTGATCATGGCCTGGTTTATCATTTTAACATTATTTTTTATTCTTCAAATATTAATAAATAAGTTTAAGTTCATAAGAGCCTGTTAGAAGCATTAAAGTCTTCAAAATTGATGGTTTATTAATCCTTTTGGGAAGTTAGAAAAATCTTGAAAACATTTCATCAAAAACCTTAAGATTTGTGGTCCCCATGACTAAGAGCTTACCTCCAGTAATGATAGGATCAAAGAAAGGAGTGATTTGGACAAACGGTGTGAAAGCTATGGGCTATGGAACATTTTGGGCTCTAAAAAATTATAAAAAATACCCTCTTATTTTGAAGCAAATGACAAAAAAATTCAAAGTATTGGATCATATTTATAGAATTTTTGGGCTGCATCAACAGGGCCTAGTCGACAAGGCCAAGTCGATGCTGTTGTTAATCACTGTTAACTTTGTCAAAAGTAATGAAAATCAAGGAGTTTTTGAGTGAAATTTATGTTAAATGGAAGCCTAAAAACCCAAGAACATGATGAAAAAATAAGAATAGGATTTTGATATTTAGAAAATTGAGAGATGAGTAGAGAACAAGATTTTATGAAGAAGAATGCCTTAAGGAGCACATAGTAGGATGCACAATGGGGTGCATGAAATATATTGATTGTAGCCATGTCTAAGGGTAAGAAACATAACTAACCAAACCATGAGATATACAAGTGGGTCCTCATGACACATGCCCTTTTTTCCCTTGCATAATCTCAACTAAGAAGTCCATGGACCCCATTATTTATTAATAGTTATGAAAAGTTAAGGACCAAACCTGAAGAATATATTTAGGAATTTCAACACATCAAACTAAGACATGAAAGAAAAATAGGAAAACTGGTAGTGAGGTGAGTTATGGAGAGCACGAATGGATGAGATAGAGAATGGAATGGATGTCCCAATCATGGTCACATGAAGTCCCTTATGGAATTTATGATTACATGACCCGATAAAGTTCAACCTTACTCCAGATCAAAACCAACCACTTTTAATGACTTTGCATCACCAGTCTAGGACTAGTCCACCCCCTCGAGACATAAGAATGCTTCCACAAACAATCACCATTCTTTATTGAAAAAGAAAAGACAAGTAAGAAGTAAGAAAGGTCCTTAGTTAGAGGGGACCTTCAAGCATGGGTACCATGTCTTTCTAGTCCAATAACCAATGCTTGTAGCCCATTTATTTTGTCTAAGGGATGTGCTTTGAATTTTCATCATTTTTCATCATCATCATTTTTTTAATATTTTTATTTTTATTATTTTATTTTACTGTATTTAGAATTTTTGGATGGGGACCACACCATGCAAAGACTTATTCAACTTCTTATTATTGGTCGACACGAAATGGTAAGAAATCCACGAAAACACACATGCACTCAAGTAAGTAGAGAGGCATAAAGAATATTGAATCCCCTTAAAGTCACACCCTATTCAAACCTTTGAATCTTTTCCAAGCTTGGAAACTACCAAGGCCACAAGTTTGTTAAAGTTTTATTAATGAAAAAGGGACCTCATATTCCCAAAAAAAAAAGAAAAACCATAGAGTTTGTGGATGGGTGGATGATGTGGGCTCACTGCCTACTTCATGAAAATAGAAATTGGTCTCAATTATTAGTCATCAAAATTCAAAAATAGAAACCAAACATTAGTAATAAAAAACATTAAATATAAATCATCATTAGCAATAGCTATAGCACCACTATGTCCTGTTGGCAATAGAGCAATTTTATTAGAAAATAAGGAAAATTCACACCAAAATAAGGAAAAATATAAAATAAATTGTAAAATATTCAAGAAAGATAAAACATACAAATGATGTTGTAAGAAAAAAATTTGGAAAAATAACAAAGTGTAAAACAAAAAGGTGTATAACAAAAAATTAAGAAAAACTGACAAGTCACTATAATGGTTAGCATGGATGGCCATCTTCCCCATGACTAAGTTGTAAGGAGGAGATCTGAAAGATTGAGTGAGGTTTTCCATTCGTTGAGGCATTCCTTCCACTAGCTTGCATGGGTTCATGGAAAGATTTGACTTGTTGCATGTTGACTAGCTACTATTTGTCTAAGCTCTTAGGTTTGTAGATCAACATGACCCTAGAAGAAAAGGTTTCGTAAATGATATAATGCCCTTCCCACAACATTTGGAACTTAGTTTGTTAAGGTACGTGTGTGAGGTTCCTAAAGAGGACCTTATCTCCTGGTTGAAATTTTGCTTTCCATATTCTAAGGTCATGGCACTTTTTGTTGAATGCCTTATGTACTTCATTCCAAGATAGGGACACTAATCAATTTTCAACTAGCATGTTAAGGTTGATCAATCGTTCTCTTTGTGCTAAAGTTAGGTTAAGAGCTAGGTCACATGCTATTGAAAGTGTACAGAGCTCAAATTGAATAGGAAGTGTTCGTAGTTTCCCATACATCAGCTCATAGAAAGAGTAGCCTATAGGGAGTTTTCATGTTGAGTGGTAGGCCTAGAGAGCATCATTGAGTTCTGTGCTCCAGTCTCTTCTATATTTGCTAATACTTCTCATTAGGATCTTCATGATCTCCCTATTGGTAACTTCTACTTAACCATTAGCTTGGGGGTGGTAAGGTATTATTAATTTATGTTCAACCCCCAAGCGTTGCATAAGCTTGCAAAAAGTAGCACATATAAAATGGGTTCCATTATCAAAAATTAGTGCATGTGGCACCCCAAACCTATTCAAAAAAATTTTTTGTACAAACCATGTAGTAGTAGATAATGTATAGTCAATGACGGTTGTTGCTTCTGCCCATTTTTTGTAGTAATCAATGACAAAGATTATATATGCCTTTCCATTTTACATGGGCACGATGGGACCTATGAAGTTGATGCCCCATATTTCGAAGGATTCTAGTGGTTGAATCCACTACTGAGATTCCTCCATTCAAGCAATCATCCCACCATCTCATCAATAGCATTTACAAGAGTGGAAAAATTAGTAGACATCCCTGAAGATGGTTGACTAATAATGGTTGCGTGTCTCCTAGCATAGTGGCTCCCACAAGGATCCTCATGAGCATCCTAGCAAACATGCAGTTGATCAACATTAGGTACACACCAACAAACAAGGCCATTCGTGCACACCTTATAAAGGTATCCATTGATTTCCATGAAGCATTTAGCCTAATGAAGAAACTGTTGTCTCTTCCTATGGTCTAGATGTTATGGAATCTCCTCAGTGAGAAGATAAGTGAGGATGCCATCATATTATTTTAGTTTTGTAGGCACTTATTCATTTATTGCAGCAGCAAAGAGGAGTTCATCAAGAAATTTGTCAGAGAGTAGGCTCTCCTCCTCTTTATTATCCCATCTAAAACACCACAAAATTTTCCATATCATAACCAATCTTCATCATGTAGCTTTCACACCATGAAACCCAAGGAAAAATTTCATTGTAAATGTGGACATTATAACCCACAATGGGCAATTTCACATACTTTTTACTTTTGGGGCTGAAAAATGCCTCATAAGTGGTCAAAGCCTCATTTCCCAAGTGAAAAAAGTCACCTAGTATCTATATTCAAGCTTGGGGGGTCCAACATGCCTTTTGGTACGCTAAAAAATGTATATTATGGGTTTATGGGGGGTAGACATTTTTCTACATTGAAAACACATGCAGGGAGTAGATCTTACCTACCCCAATCTAGAAAGATGGGGGATTTGAAAACTTTCCCCCCTTCAACGTTTAGACCAAAGATGCATTTTGGAAACTCTCCCCTCAAATTGGAAAGTTTCCTCCAACTTGGAAAATTTCCCCTCAACCTAGAAAGTTTTGCCCCAATCTGGAAAGTCTCCCTCTAACCTAGACACTTTCCCCCATGCTGCC
>MNCI01021848.1:8850-42434 GCA_015680685.1 Gnetum montanum
TGTCCTCTGTTTTTCTTTTATTTCTCAACATCTCTATTGAAATAGAATAGAAAATATTTTGTTTTCCCATATATTATTTATTATTATTATTTTAAAACATTTCCTTCATGTATTTTAAATCATATTTCTTATGCATAAAGTATTTAAACATTTAAGCACACACACAAATTGTGAAAAAAACATGCACACAAATGCACAGAAAGACTACTACAATCGTTAATGCTAAAACTCAAGGAGAAGTGGTTTGTTACATACATACTCATGTTTAGATCATTTCATAACCACTGAGTCTATTTGGAGGTATCTGAGCCTAAACCCTGTTGCTAGAGACCTACAAGCACCTAAACCCTGTTTGATGAACACATTTGTTTCTTGTGACCTCAGTCATGAGATTGAAGGCCAAACCATTGGTGGTCCCAAATAGTCACCAACACTAATGTTCTCCAAATTATAATAACATAAGTTGTATACCAAGTGAAAGAAGTATGAATTTAGAAAGATGTAGTTGAAGTTCTTAGACCACATCATTGGTGAAGGCAAGGAGAAGTAAAATCTCAAGAAGTTAGATGTCATTGCTACATGACTTATTCTAAAGAATGTGCATGAATTATGCTAATTTTTAGGATTGGCTAGTTATTATAGAAATTTTGTTCATGGGTTCATGAGGTAATTGAAAAAGTTCTCTTACAAAATAATCATTCAATGGTGTTCAAGTTAAAGAAGTTAAATTTAATAAAATATTTATCATTAGTACATGAAAAGAAGACATTTGTCATTGTGCATTATCTGTGCATATAGTACATTGCCAATTAAGAAGTTGGATGATGCCACAGTGAGGCTAAAGTCTCAAAGATTCCTACACATGCTAGTGTTAGACTACTACTAGACATGAGAAGTGGTTTTTCCAAGATATAGGTGGTCTTCTCTTGAACATAAAAGATCAACTCTACTTTCTCATATCACTACTAGAGGGAGAGGACACTCTCGTATGTTAAGAAAGTAGATTTTGCTTTGGGTAGAAAGCTTGGTATAGCTTGTATGAAAAAGGGAAATCTTTTCTTCCTTAACCTTGGTTATGCTAACATCACTAAGCCTTTGTTGAATGTCAAGTTGAGGTCAACATTCATTCTTTACAATTAAATAACCCTAGTTGTTGAACCTTCTTATCTACAACTATTGAAAGAGCTTTTAGTTATTGATGCTCGATATCCAATATGCTCTTCATGTTTGAAAAATCATAGCATCAAAGACTTAAGCTCTAAGAATGTTGCTTCTTCAAAGCAAGGAAGAATTTTGAAAAAAATTCCTTGTTGGTGGATTAAAAACGATTTTCCTTTGGAGTGGGTGCTAGATGAATGTGGAGATCCTTACGAGTTCCATGCTATCATAACCATCATCAAAGAACTACATAGCCTTGATTCCTTGTGAACCTTAGTGTATGAGAAGCAAAATAATGATACACTATGAAGTGCAACACGAAAGGTCAAAAACAATGGCAGCCCATATGCTACAATTTTGGGGCATGAAAATGATCTAAAAACACTATTTAATGGCCTAGGAAGCATATGGGAATATAACCAACATCACAATAGTAAATTCAAGGCCTATTTATACCAAACTCAACACCATTTTCAAGAATATTTTGATAGATCTTTTTAACACATAGAGAAGAGCATTTTTTGAAAAAAGAGAGACTTGGTTTTATCAAAGAATGGAGAAATTTTAGCATCTAAGAATGAAGATACCTTGCAACAAAATTTATTGTAGTGCAAATCAATCAAGAGACTAGCATAGATCCAAGTGCAAAACACACTCTACCTCCTGCACTAGATTTCAAAGTTATTTTTGTATTCTCAGGCTTTTAAACCTCACCGATCTATATTCTCTAAACCCATTTTTATACAATATTTTTACAGAATTTAATACAAATTTTTGCAATTATTTTACCCATATTTTTTGCACATTTCATACATCTCTCTCTCTCTCTCTCTCTCTCTCTCTCTCTCTCTCTCTATTCTCAGTCTAGTGCTTATTCCTTGTATTATATGCTTTCATTTGTTCTTGTTTATTACGCATGATATCACATTTTATAAGTCTTTAGGTAATTGATAAGACCGCATAAGGTGCCCTAGATCCTTTCGAGGCTTGTAAATCTTGGGGTTAAAACTATTTGCACAAATTTTTTCAGTTTTCTAACATTGATTTTTCCATTATTATAGTTTTCTAGCTCTAGAAGAAGGGCATATGCCTAACTTCTTTATATAAAAACCTATTTTCAAAAACATCTGTCTATCTATTTGTGCCTTACATTGCGTATTTAGAAAAATAAAAATTATTCTAGATTTTCTGCGACCCAATGTCTTACATCATGGCTAGTTTTCATAGTTACAATTGCAAAAATTAATTTTAAATTATTTTTTATTATTTTACCATTGTAGTGCATAGCCTTGTCCTTATTTCTTGCATTTTTATAGTTTAAAATTGATTCTTACCATTGTAGTGCTTTACGTTTTCCTTGCTCCCTGAATTTGCAAATTTTCGAGTTCTACTTGGTTCTTTGTGTTTGCAATTACACAAAATTATTATTATTTCAGTTGTAGTTGTAGTTTACTTTATTTTTCCTCCTTTTACATACACATTTTAGCCAAATACGCTACATTTTATTAAATTCATAGTTTTATATGTTGTAGTTTCATACGTTGCAGTCTTATATCCTATAGTCTTATATGTTGTAGTCTCATACATTTTGGTCTTATACACTGCAGTTTCAATCTTATATGTTGTAGCCTCATATGCTACAGTCTC
The DNA here is from genome assembly GCA_015680685.1 of Gnetum montanum. NCBI lineage: Eukaryota > Viridiplantae > Streptophyta > Gnetopsida > Gnetales > Gnetaceae > Gnetum > Gnetum montanum. The sequence goes on from MNCI01021848.1 coordinate 11,656, forward strand.
ATATGTTATAACTCTCATATGCTATAGCTTTATACGATGCAAGCTTATATACTACAAGCTACAACTTGTCTAAAATCTTATAAACCTTTGCAATATCTACCCAATTAATTGGTCTCATATATTTTATGTCTTTTTCATCAACCATTCTACCACACAACATAGTAGTCATGGCCTCGAACTAGGAATCTGCTCACATATATGACCTTAAGGACCCATCCATAGTGGATTGTAGGCAATTTCTTAGATGGTTAGAACTTAATCCAATTTAATTAAACATCAACAAACAATATTACAACTTAATATGTATAAAAATCCAAGTCTTTTTATCCATCCAACTTAAGAAGTTTGACTCCAAGCATCAATACAAGTTGATCCACAAGGATGGGAAGAAGTACATCCCTTCACCATACAACCACATTGAATTATCCAAATTCTACATGCACCTATTAGCATAGTTGGTAAGTGCAAATGATGATAGTGAAGTGAGTGAGAAAGTTAGTTTAGGATCTTACCTAGAGGATCAGGGCACTTAGTGGACTGTTTGCAATGATCTGTCCCAAAGGTAATCATGTTCAACTCTATGTCTCCTCCTTCGGTAGTGAACCAAACTCCTCCTATGATCTCTACAAACCCAACTTCCCAACTAGCTTCCTTGTTTACTTCACTGTTCATCGTAGCATCTTTCATGATAGTGCCTTAACCTCCTCTAGTAATTCCCTCTATTCCTTAACCTTTATAGTCTTCATTGATATTTCTTTTGGAGTAAAAATTCCACACATTTCACAAAATCCCTTTGTTCCCAATATTCCTTTTGTTTCTCATGCCCTTGTACAAGCATCATTTTCCCTATTTAATCCTTCTATAGTGGTAGTTACACAACCTCTTCAATATATATGGTTGTCCATTTCACAATCACTAGTCATTCAACAACCTTAAGTGAAGTCCACAAGAGCTTTGTAAGGCCTAAATCAAGCCTTTTAACTAATCTAGTACCTTACTGAGAAGCTGCAAAAACTTGAAGCTATTACAATACAAATGGTGAAGGTCATGAACTTCTACCAGAATGATCCCATCAATCCTATTGTCATCCAAATCACATTAACTATGGACATGCCTATCCCAAACTTCACCAAATACAATGATGAAGGAGACCCTAATGTACATCTTGTCATCTTTTGGTCTAAGTACCTTTTGTTGCAAGCATGGCCTTATATGATATTATGTATTTTTCTTATGTCCTTAATAGGAAAACCTCTAGATTGATATAGAACATTTCCAAGAGGATCTATCTCCTCACTTGATGACTTGATTACCCAATGTGTCAACAAATTCAAATATAACTTAAAATGAGATAAAACATTGGACCAACTCATGAAAGTGAGGTAGGAGCCACTTGAACCTATCCAAAGATTCATTTAGAGATGGAATGTGACCCTCAATGAAATTCCTGAGCCCATGTTTGAAATCCATATCTTGGTCATTTTTAAGGGAGTAGTCAATAACTTCTTCAAGTTAAAGCTCTACTACTTAGAGCCTTGATCACTAAGCCAAGACTTTTTGCAAATTAAGAACATCAAGGAGGTTGCTGAAGCTAGTAATGACACTACCTATGTGGCCTACAAGAACCAACACTCAAGGAGCAAGAAGGATAAGATCAAATAAGTGTAAATAACTATGGTTGCAGTAACAAAAGAACTAAAACATGAAGAAAGGTAAAATTCACTACCATGTAACACATTTTATGATCCATCTTAGCCATCTACTTCATATTCTTTTAACTAGCCAAGACCAAACTTCGAGTGTAAGGATAGGTCTAAATATACTAAGTTGCCTATGAAGCCTTATGAGCTTCTAGAACAGTTTCTTAAAGATAATCATATTCAACATAAGAAAATATCTGAGGAAGCTTGTAAGAGACATGATTGTCTTTGTCAAATAGTTAGAGATCCAATGCTAGAAGCCAAAGATGATCCAAAAATATCAAAGTACTTTAGGCTTGATAGATTTTTCCATTATCATCCACTAACTGGTCATGATACTAATTTTTTTCTAGCATTAAAATAGGATCTCTAAAAGATGATCAACTATGAAGAGAGGGTATTAAATGACTCAAACTCTCCAAACACTAATAATAATTCTCATACCATAGCCTTGTTCACAACAACCAAATAATTTAATCCTCCTAGAGAACCATTTGTCATCAAGGTACCACCTGGGTCTCAAAACCTAAAGCCTAGAACACCCTTCATCATACAAGTAGCACTGCATTTAACCCCTAAATAGCCTTTTGTCATACATATTACACCTTTAGTGGCATCAACATCACAACCCAAAAAAAGTAGTATCAATTCCTCTAAGGCTAGGGAACCATTTATTTTTAGGATACCTTTATCATCCACAAGCAAGCGCACAATAATTCATGACCAAGGCTTACTTATTGTGGTCAATAACTCAACACTTAATAAGAAATCACCGCTACAATGATGACAAAAACAATGCATTACCAAATCAACAACTAAGCCTAGCAAAGGAAGCAAACAACAAAAGGCTTAGAAATAAGCTGATCCACCGAAACCTATGCTCCTACCCATAAACTCCATTGTCCAAACTGCATCAATCGGTCAATCAAGAAAGAATCACAAATTGAGCATGAGTAAGGTGCCCTAGAAGCATGCACCAAGACATGAGCAAAAAGTTCTAGGGAGAATGGAGAAAATTAATACTAGCAAGGTTGAAAAATCACACACCAAGGAAAAGAATTTCCTTGCAAGAATGGAATAAGCCAAATGGTCCATGAAATAAAAGAACATATCATTGAAGTTATACGACCTAATCATGAATTCTCTTGCTCATAGAGCTATGCTAGCTAAAATATTAACTTCTATCCTTGTGAGTAGGGACATTCCTACTAACAAAGAGTTCATTCACTTTATTATTAAGTAAACTTTACTTAGGGAAAACAACCATTAACCCAAACTCACCTTTTGTAACATCGATGTGAAGCTCGATTCATAAAGTGGAAAAGTGCTATTTACTCCTCTCCTCATTACCATAGGTGTAGGTAGGTACAAGGTTCATCATGTTCATGTGGATGAAGGGGCAATAACCAATGTTATATTGTTCATCATTGTTGAACAATTAGGCCATATTTTTACAGCATTTAATACAAAGTTTTGCAGTTGTATTGGCCATATGTTCTGCACATTTCATACATCTCTCTCTATTCCTGGTCTAGTGCTAAGTCCTAATTTTATATGTTTAATCTATTCTTATTTATTACACATGCTCATAGATTTTTATAAGTCCTTAGGTAATCGATAAGATTGCCTAAGGTGCTCCAGATCTCTTTGAGACCCGTATATCTTGGGGTTAAAACTATTCACATACATTTTCTTGGTTTTCCAACACCAATTTTTTCCATCATTATAGGAATGTCCAACATCATATTGACTTTATCTCTAGTGATACCATTCCATGTGAATGAAAATACTAGATGGTACTAATTTAGTAGGCAAGTAGAGGAGTTGCATGTAAATGGATTCGTGAGGGAATTCATTTCACCTTGTGTAGTTTTAGTAGTGCTTGTGCCAAAGAAGGATAATGAAGAATGAAGAATATGCATTGATTTAAGGGTTGTAAATCAGATAATAGTGAGGTACAGGTTTCCTATTCCAAGGATGAATAATATCCTTAATGTCCTTACCAATGTGGAGGTTTTTAGTAAAATGATTTGAAGAGTAGACACCATCAAATTCGAATTAGCCCTAGTGATGAGTGGAAGATAGCCTTTAAAATATCAAATAAATTATTTAAGTGGTTGATGATGTCATTTAGGCTTACAAACTCACCCACTACATTCATGAGGTTGATGCATGACATTCTTAAAGAATTGATTGGTAAGTGTTTTTATTGTCTTCTTTAATGATATTTTGGTGTATAGTTCTAATGAGGAGTAACACTTGGATCACTTGAGGAGAGTGTGTCTTAAACTGGAGAAGGTGAATTTGTTAATTACTAGGTAGAAAAGTCATTTCTTTAAAAAGGTGATCACATATTTGGGACATGTGATTTCTAAAAATTATATTCTAATGGAAGCTACCAAGGTGAGGACTATTAGAGATTGGCCAACTCCAAAAAATGTTGGGGATGTATGATCATTTCTTGGTTTAGCTAGTGTTTATAGAAGATTTATCAAAACTTTTAGTGGTATTTCATGACCTATGTTTACTTTTTTTAAGAAGAATCAAGATTTCAAGTGGAATAATGAAATGCAAAAGAGCTTTTACTTGTTAAAGGTAAAAATAACTAGTGAAATAATGCCTACACTACTAAATTTCCAAAAGATTTTTTAGGTGCAGGTGAATGAAAGTGGGCTTGCCATTGGAGAAATGCTTTCTGATGAGTCGTGGGTGGTTGCATTGACTAGGCTTAGCCACCGCATTGTTTCATGCATCAACTAGGCCTCATTGATGCAGGTTCTATTTTTTCCCATAAATACACAGTCATGAGCCACATTTATGACATCAGTTAGTCATAGTGTAGCGAAGCTCTTGTATTTTTTCCATTTGAAAGTTAGAATATTTTCCCAAGTGCTTACAGTAGGAGTTATTGAGTGTACAGATCTTTATTTGAGCATTATTGTACCTGAGCATGATAAAGTGTACAGTAATAAAGATGAGCTTCTTAATGAACCTTGTAGCATTTTGGATAGTTTAGATATTTATTCATGCATTCAATGCTTTTAGTTGTTTATTTAATGTTTCCCAATAATTAAGCTAATTGGGCACCAAGCAAGTCCTCTTGGAACTCAGATTCAACCTAGCAAGTCCTCTCCAACCATCACAACCTAGCGTATTTTTATTAAAACCTAGTTACAAACTCTTAGGAGGAACAACATTGGAGGAGTAAATGCAAGTCCTCTCCAACATTGCATAGTTATTTAATAAATTTTTTCCTCCTAAGAGTAGGAAATGGTTGGATGGAGGAAATGGTTTGGACCAATTAGGAGCTTGTAGAATGGTTGTTTCTACTTACATAGCAAAATAAGCTAGTAGAAACAACCATTCTACAAGCTCCTAATTGGTCCAAACCATTTCATATCATAACTAATGCATCCAAGTATGCTTCAAGAGCCATACTTACATAGTTAGATGACCAAAAACATCCTTATTACATCCACTATGCAAGTAGAAGTATCGCTAATGCACAACTTAACTACACTACCACAAAGAAAGAATTCATGGCTATAGTGTTTGTACTAGAAAAGTTTAGACACTATATATTGGGATATAAAGTATATATATATACAGATCATAATGCAATCTAGTTCCTCATGAATAAGCCAATGGTAAGGCCTCATATCATACAATGGCTTGTAATCTTACAGGAGTTCAATTTAACGATGATCCATCATAAGGGCACCGAGAATGTAGTTGTTAATCATTTATCTTGGTTGTGATGGGAAAACAAAGAGGATGAGTATACAATTTTTAATCATTTCCCCGATGAATTCCTCTTTGCTGGAGTAGTGAATAATCAATCACCCATGGAGACAAAATGGTATAGTAGCATTCTTACCTATCTCCTCACCCAACAAACATCAAAAGAGTTAAACCTTAAGAAGAAACTATAGTTTCTTCACCGAGCCAAGTACTTTCTGGAGATCAATGGTCAACTTTACAAAGTGTGTCCCAATGGCTTGGTTCGATGGTGTGTTCCCGATATAGATCAACTATGAGTTCTCCAAGACACTCATGAGGGTCCTTGTAGGGGTCATTACACTGGGAGACGAATAGCCATCAAGATCCTTCTTGCAAGATATTATTGGCCTACATTATTTCAATATGTCCATCGTTTCGTCCAATCTTATAAGCACTGTCAATGTGATGGGGGAATGACTGCTAGAATGGAGGGTCTGCAACAATGGATTCAACCGTTAGACCCTTCAACATTTGGGGAATTGATTTAATGGGGCCGATTACACCAATGTCTAATGGAAAAGCTTATATTATTGTTGCCATTGATTACCTAACAAAATGGGCTGAAGCAACTTCTGTTAAAGATTGTACATCATCTACAACTATATGATTTGTTCAACAACAAATCATAAACAGGTTTGGTGTGCCACGTGCACTTATTTCAAACAATGGTACACACTTCACAGGTGCAACTTTTCGGAAATTAATACAACACTTAGGGGTTAAGCATAAATTGACTACACCATACCACCCCAAGAGAATGATCAAGCAGAAGTCATCAATAAGGAGATTACAAAGATATTGACAAGAACCATTAGCAAGTTTAGGCGAGACTAGAGCACTAAACTAAATGATGCTCTTTGGACATACCACTCCACATGGAAACTCCCTACAAGCTACTCTCCCTATGAGTTAGTGTATGGGAAATTACCAATGCTTCCCATTCAAACTGAGCTCCGTACACTATCCATGGCATGTGACCTCAACCTTGACCTTGATCTAGCACAGAAACAACGATTAGTAATCCTTAACTTGCTAGATGAAAATCGATTAGCTGCCCTATCATCTAACGTATTGTACAAGGCCTTCAATAAACAACGTCATGACCTAAGAGTTAGGAAAGTTAAATATCAGCCAAGAGATAAGGTTCTCTATTGGAATCCCACACATGTGCCACAATGTACTAAATTTCAAACACTATGGGAAGGACCTTATATTCTTTATGCAACTTTTCCTTCAAGGGCCATGACAATATACAAACCTGAGAGCCTGGATAAGAAACTTTGGTCAACGTGCAACAAACCAAACCTTTCTAGGAGCTTAGGACAGCTAGTACACATGCTACCTCTCTTGATCGACAACCCTGCTCACTATTTTGGATCTCCTTCTTCCAACTTGGTCATGGGGGAGATAGCCACCTATGCCAACCGTTCTAGGCCCTTAGTTCTTTTTGAATTTTTGTTTTACACATTCTTTCAAATTTTCTTCTTTTTTTTTACACTATTGTTCATTTTTTTACTGTTTCTTCATTTCCTTGATTTACTTCTATTCGTCATCTAATAAGTGCTCATGATGGTGGATTGAATTATATCATATTGATTACTAATGTTTGGTTTTTACCTTTGAATTATGATGCTGATATTAAGGTATGGTTCTTTTGGTTAAACAGGCAATGAGTCCACGCCGTCCACTCATCCATACAATTCTATGATCTCCTTTGGCTTGGAACTATATAGTCCTCTTTTTTTAAGTAAACTTGTTAATGAATTTGTGGTTGAGTATTTTTCAAACCAAGGAAAAACTCAAAGGATGAAAAGGGTATGACTTCAAAGGGATTCGATGCATTGGTGTTGGCCATTCTCTTGGGTGCTTAGATGCTTTTTCTTGGGTTTTCTGCCATTCTGACATTGTTCAAATATCAAGAAGCTGAGTGAATAAAAATAAGTCTCTACATGGTGTGGTTCTCATGCATAAACATCAAAATAGAGAGAGAGAGAGAGATAAAAGAGAAAAAGGTGAGAATTCAAAGCATACCCCTTAGAGATAATAAAGCAATATGGGCTACAAGTGCTGGTTATGGCACTAGAAAGATATGTTACCCATGCCTGAAGTTTCCCTCTAACTAAGGCCCTTTCTCACCTCCTGATTCTCCATCTCCCTCTCCTTGGGATGATGGTCACTCTTTGTAAAAGCATTCTTGTTGCCTTAAGAGGATGGATTGGCCAAGTGTATTGATGTGAGGTCACTGAATGTGGTTGGTTTGAGTCTAGATTTGGAATGAGTTCTACTCAGTTATCTTAACAATGAAATACACAAGGGGCTTTACACAACCTTGTTCTTGGGATTCCATTCCATTCTCTCCTCTCCATCTTTCTTTCCATTTTCCACCTCATTGCTAGTTTTATCATTAGTCTATTTTGGGCTAATGCATTCTTTTTCTTTGGTGAATTCTTGTGGATAAGTTTTTAATGCTTGTTTCCAAATGACATTCCTAGAGCCTACAAACTCTTTGGTTTGTAGGTTTGTCAAGGCATAAAGGGCATGAGCCTACTTTGGGGAGGACCCACTTGCATATCTTTTGGTTTAGTTAAGTTAAGCTCTTTACCCTTAGACATTGTTACAATCAAATTCTTTTTATTTACCCCATCCATGTCATCCAAATTGTATGCACCCTCACAACTGTTTGTAATGAATTCCTTTTTATTGTTGTAAATACCCTCTTTCCACTACTCCTTGTGTCAAGCTTTCTCTGAATTGTATGGATCAATTCTATTATTTAACCCATTCGTCAGTCTTTCCACTAACAATATCAAGCAAGAAATTTCTCACAATCACAACTTGTCTAGATAAAATCACTGAAGAGACAAGGTATTGAACCATTATTTATGTATTATATATACTAATCCTTGGTTTTGTTGTGATTGCAGTGGGAAGCGTGGATTGGAAGCAGGACTATCGTCACCAAGGAGGATGTAACTATATCACTCCTAGGATATTGTTCATGACCGCTGGATCTCTTTTACCTCTCCCTCATTCTTCTATTGCCAAGAGGGGTTGGATGTCCTTTGGATCCATTGGTGTTCTTTTCTAATTGTCATGAACACCAATTTTGTACGTAATTGTAATATTGTATGCTTGGGCACTTCTGTATTTGTCTGTTTTCTATGTGTCACTCTGCATGTCAGTCAAATAAGTCCACATCCCCTTAATATATTTTGTAAAGAACTTGTTTCTCTTCTTCTATACTCGAAGACAAGTTCTCATTCAGTCGTGGGAGTATGATGAGAGCGGTTACTCTAGCAATTATTCTAATTATTAGAGCAGTTACTCTAGCGGTTACTCTAGCAATTACTCTAATTATTAGAGTGGTTACTCTAGTAGTTACTCTAGTAGTTATTCTAATTATTAGACTAGTTACACTAGCAGTTACTTTAGTAGTTATTCTAGTTATTAGAGCAGTTACTCTAATTATTAGAGTAGTTGCTTCCAAGCTTATAAATACAGTGCCTAGGCACACAATTGGGAGAAACTCTTTTGGTAATCAAGTAGTGAAACTCTTGTAGTCTATTTGAAAGTTAGAGTATTTTCCAAGTGCCTGCAGAAAGAGGTCTAAGTGTGGATGGATCTTTATTCAAGCATTGATGTACTTGAGCACACCATTGTGTTGGCGATAAAGACGAGCTCTTTGATTCATCCTTGTAGCACTTGAGATTTGTTTTCTTACGCATTTATTTTATTTTATTTTCTTATGCATTTATTTTATTTTATGCACTTTACATTTATGTTATTAGCACAGTAATTCATTTTGATCAATTAAGAAAATCGTTAAATTACACAAGCACAACCACTTCGAGCATGCGTGTAATGCTTGGTAACCTAGTAACGATTAGCGTTTGGTAATCCTAGTAGTGTTGCACTAGTTTAGGATGTGTACGGAAAGTGGGAATGAATGGTAGTGTTCAAATTAGTTAGAACTTAGTTAATGAGTAGTTAAGTTAAATTAGTCACTTAGTTACCTCTCTCCTTCCCTACTATGCCTCAAGTTTACTTAACCATACAATCGTGACATGTAGGTAAGCTTGGGAAGACAACGATCAACGAACTCGTCCTTGCTCCATAAGTGCACATAAACACTTAGTCCTTGGAATTCAATCGAATCGTGTGTGAAACACTTGTATTCGTATGGTTAAGCATAGGGGTACCTCACCACTCATCAGTATTATTATAATTTAATCCACCTTTGTTGGTGTAATGACAGAAAACATCGACTGCTGGAAATGCCAAGCGGATTTCTGTGTACACAGTTTTAACCTCAGATCCCTGCGAGGGCCGTGCTGGAGAAAACGAATCTGAGGTGCCCTAAATGGTCTTATCGACCACACAGGGACTTACTTAATCAGTAAAAATTTCATAATAATCGGCTGGCAAAAGGACGATCCCAATGGGAAGATATAATATCGTTAATCTCGAAGATAACGAAGACAATGTAAATGATTCAAAGCGATTGCAAAGTTTATATAGATGAGACGCAAGAAACCAGAGTTAGAGAGCACGTAATCCCAAGATTTGGGATTCAGCTTGTAAACAAAATGTGTTGGATACAATGATTACAGGCGGGTTTTAGTTCAGACGAAGCACGTGCCAACAACAAGAAAGATATTTAAAGATAAAACAAGCAAAGGTCGATCTACCTTGTTCTAGCCAATCTGGGCACAAGGGAGTTAGACCCGAAGTAGAATATCCGTTAGCTGGTTTTTTTTTATCAAAGATTCTTGCCAATCACCTTTGATGTCCTTATGATTGCTGGTCCTCTTTTGTTCTCTGGTCAATCTTTGCCAAGAGTTGTTAACAGTTGCCAATGTAAGAAAATTGCTCACAAAGAAATCTGTGAATCGAGAAAACTTTTTTGCCAACCACTTGATTCTTGTCAACTAGAGTATTTATAAAGCTAGGGTTAAGAGAAGAATGTGGTTTAGATGACACGTGTCCTAAGCCTACACAACACTGTTGACTTGATGTGTTCGTGCTTGAAACTTGTGGTGTTACGCTACATTACCTTCTGAAACATAATGTGTCGTAACCCACTTTTGCTGGAGCTTTGGCAACAAACTTTTCTACAGTTACGCAATAATAAACTGGAGAGCATATTGTGACACATGAACTGCTGATGCCTGGATTGTGTTATCTCTGTTATTGCTTGTATTATGCTGTATCATGCTACATTACGCAACATAGCGTAATTCAGCATAAGACAACAAACTTGCAAGAAATTGAACTGTTGTCGCCACGCTTCTATTCAGTCTTTTTAGGGTTCATTACGCGACACCACGTAATGTAGCGTAATAGACCTTTAGCCAAAAAAGGAAAACTTGCTGAATGGCGTGATATGCTGCAGATCCTTACTTGAACCTTGGGATTTTGCTGGACCATCGAGGTCTCGAATTTTGGTATATCCGTTGTTGTGATTAGATGGACTGTCTTCTAGAATTACGTTGTGTTACGCTATATTACGTTGTGTTTCGTAATGTGCGTAATATGCCAAAAGTTAAGACTTTCGAAACATAGAAAACTCGCAAGGTTGAAGGCTTGCCATTGCACACCACTTGTCTTGCTCAGTCCTCAGGAGTCTATTACACTACGCTGCATAGTGTGGCATAACAGACCTTTAGCCAAAAAGGAAGCTTGCTAAGCCACCACTTGTCACAAATCCTTGCCTGAGTCGCAAGATTTTGCTGAATCATTGAGGTCTCGAAATTTTCACGATGTTTCAATGACCCCTCTTTGTTGACGTTTAGAGGGCTTGCTCGAAAGATGTCAACAAAGAATACGAAACACCAAAGAGGTAAAGACACCAACAACGTCTGTTAGCAACTGCTCAAATGTCGCTCTGTCAAACTTGGAAGTGCAAAGTTGAGAGGAGGAGAATAGGAGGGATCTTAAAGGAGTGAGAGAAGGGAGGTTCAAGGAAGACACAAGCATCTGAATAGGAAACTTTCATAGACAAGTCATTAGAAGTCCTTTTGCGGGTGTATTCGCGAGAGGTTATGCTGCTATACTACACATGAAGGGCTTGCACGAACAAGTTGTGTTATGCCCGTATGGCCTGGATGAGTTGTTTTACATCCATTTTGCCTAGCTTTCCCTGTTTTTTTTCAGCATTTTTCATGAGGCGAGTTGTGTTATGCTAATTCATGGATGAGATGATGTGCGAAAGAGCCCTTAGACACTTACATTCTGTACAAACAGAAGGGAAGGGTAAGGCGGTTACAGGGCTACAGGAAGGAGAAAGTGAGATAAGTCACTTGACGAAGGGGAAAGGGAAGAGTCTACACTCCCAAGTAGTCAGGCTAGTCTGAGCAGCCACCTCAGAACGCCGTGACATCTCACGTCCTAGTGAGTGCATTCTCAAACAACACTGTCATAGCAAGTAACCTGCAAAACATAACAGAGAATAGAGAGCAAAATCAGTCGTCCTAATTGCTAGGGAGGCTGTTGAAACAAGTGTCGGCCGTAACAAAAAGAAGGGTGCAGGCCATGAGGAAGGGACCGTAGCAGGAAGCAAGGATCCCTATGTTGATGCAAGGGTCATCGAAAGCTAGATTTGGCTTGCCCAATTAACTGGGCAAAGAACCAGTCAGATGTATCTGCAAAGCCAGAGTCTGGTAGCCGCAACGGGTGAAGGTAGCCAAGGCTATGGATGACCATAGTTTCCTTGGGACTCCAAGCAGTGAAGTTGATCCCAGGAGCTGCAGCTACAGAGTGGCTGTTGTAGCAACATCTTTGAGGGATCAGTAGTATGTCTTTTAGCATATTCGAGGAATTAGTAGGATGCCACTGGGGTAGTGGCGTTGCGTCTGTTCCAACGCCTTACCCATTCCATTTGGTAAGGATGCAGTGCAAGAGTGATCATGCTCACTTGCTTCATGGATTATCTGTTGACAAATTTCAGTTTTGAGTCCTGGTTGATTATTGTTGCTGATTTTAAGTCTCAGCAGACCGTGGTCTTGGTTTAAAGTCTGGGCAGACTAAAGCCTGCTAGTTTTACATCGTAGCGGATGGTGGAAGAGCTAGTTTATGATCCTAGCAGACCGTGCTATGGGTGTCAATTTTATGTCGTGACCCAAGGACAAGTCTGTGCTAGTTTAGCATCTCAGCAGATGGATGCTTACCCTGCCAGTTTCACGTCATGGCGGACGGTCAAAAATTTTTCTAGTTTAGCATCATGGCGGATGCATGCAAGAAATGCTACTTTTATGTCGTAGAGGACGTGTACAACATTTCCAGTTTTATGTCGTAGTGGACATTTGTTACTTTGCGTTTGAGCCAAGCCAACGTTCAGATGTGGTACTGCTTCAGATACATATGATTCACTGGGTTCGAGTGTTCATTGTCGTTGATGTCTGCTAGCTTGAATGTGTCATTGCCATATGCGTCGACAACCAAGAAAGGGCCTTCCCAACTTACAGAGAATTTTCCCACTAGTTCATGAATAGGATTAAGAACCAAGTCTCCTTTCTTGATCAGTCGTTGATGCAAATTATGATGCTTCTATTTTTGCCTATCTTGATATCTCTCGATGATGTCAAGCATCTAGATGTGTTTCTCCTCTACTGAGTCTAGATCCACGATCCTGGACTTGTTGTGTTGAGTCTCATTTATAATCATGGAGAGGACCATTCGCAGCGATGAGATCTATAGTTCCAGGGGCAACACTACTTCAGATCCATAGACTAGGCTATAGGGTGTCCTATCGGTAGCTGTTCTGCATGTCGTACGATAGGCCCATAGCACATAGAGGATTTTTTCATGCTATCATTTTTTGTTGCTGCTGAGCATTTTCTTGAGTAGATTGATAACCACTTTATTTGTTGCTTCTGCTTGACCATTTGCTTGTAGGTAATAGGGTGAGGAAAAAGATTGTTTAATACCAAGGTTACTGTAGAAAGATTTGGTTTCAACACTACTAAATTGTGGCCCATTGTCGACCACAATAGTCATGGGAAGCCCAAACCTGGTTACTATGTTGTCCAAGATAAAATGACAAACCTGTTGAGATGTAATCTTTCATAGGGGAATAGCCTCAACCCCCTTCATGACATACTCCTTGGCGGTGATGATGAAGCTATGTCCTGCAGAAGACTTAGGTGTGATGGGACCTATGATGTCTAGTCCCCATCGTTGGAATGGCCAAGTGATCTGCGTAGTATGCAATTCAGTTGGTGACACGTGTATTAGATTTGCGTAACGTTGGCACGTGTCACATGTCTTAACCTTGGTGAGGTAGTCTCATTCAATGTATAGCCAGTAATACCTTAAGCATTTGATTTTAGTGGCCATGGCTCGTGGGGCTATATGTCCTCCACACAGTCCTTCATGAACTTCGCTAACTATTCGTTGTGCTTGGTCATGATTAACATAGGCTAGCAATACTCCATCAAAAGAGCGTCTACAGAGGGTACTTTCTCCAATGATGACATATTGCTGGGCACGCTTGCGGATTACGTCTTTTTGTGTGGGTGCTAACTCGTGCGGTGGTTCGCCATGCAGAAGGTAGGCTTTAATGTTATCGTACCATTCTGGCGTTCCACCTGTGCTTAGAGAAGAAATTTGCACCACTTGAATGACAGGCTCTATACATTCCATCATTAAAATGGGCCAAGTGGCAAATAAATGTGGTAGCACGTTTAAGGACAGTGTGGCTAGTGCATCAGCTATAGTGTTTTCGTTACGCAACACATGTTTTAGGAGATCTTTAGCCATATCGCAATAAGGCTGCAGATGCACAACTTTGCAGGCGTAGACCCCTGTGATTTGATTGATGAAAAGCATCGAATCGCCTCAGATTGCCAGGTGTTGAATGTTGAGTTCCCTAGCTATTATCAATCCCCTGAGGAGCCCTTCGTACTCTGCCACATTGTTTGTACAAGGGAAAGCCAGGTGGTGAGCCAGTGGGTGAACATCCTCAGGGGAGAGCGTAATGACAGCGGCAGCACTGTCGCTTCTAGTAGTCGAAGCTCCATCAAAGTATAATGTAGCTTCGAGGCTTGTCGATACAAGGCTTAAACTACGTATCTATTCATTAGGAAATTCGGGCTCTATCACGGTTTGATCGTTAACAGATGATGTTGCGAGTTGGTTGGCTATCACTTGGCTTTTTGTAGAAGATTGGCTAACGTAGTGTAGGTCGAATTTTGCTGTGATGCCTTTCTAGCGGGCTATCTTACTACTTTTGTATAAGTTGTTTGTGATGGCCCGCAGAATGTTGTTTTTAATAGAAGTCTGTTTCATTGTAAAGGATTACGCTAAAGCCCGTCCTGATCGTTTTGGACATTGTGGGCGTTCTATGTTGTTTACATGTCCCTATGGCCAATGTTCCTCCTCCTCATCCTCGTGTAAGGGAGGAGGCGGTTTGGTTCCGAAGAGGCGCACATGATTTTCTGCAATTTTTTTATGCAATTATAACGTAATTATTTGGTCGCATCTGCTAGCTGAGATAGCCTCTGCCATTCTGGAGACGCTACCGGTTGGATCGACACAGAGCATCTTGACATTTCTAGTGGACGGCTCAATCGAAACTGTGCGGGTACAAGACTGTGAACGGAGCACCAAGGGTTTGAGGCGTTTATCTTGGATCTAGGATATGCCCAGGTTTAATTGTTATCACGCCTACAACACTCTATTCATGGCTCGTCATCTTACGACCTATTTCCAAAATCCACCTAGGATTGTGTATTACGCAAGTGGGTAAGTGTTTCTATGGCATCATAATATGCTAACTATTTGTCTGCATTTTTGACTAGTGTAAACAATTAACTACATTTTGTGATGTAGGTTTTTTATCAATAATGATGGTCTCCAAGGTGATACAGATTTGTTGTCTATGACCGAAATGGCCATAAAGGAGTTCACCTCTATTAGCAACATACGTGCTAGTGTTATGGGACAACTAAAATTGGAAATCCCACATTACCATAACCACTATGTTGAATTTTTTACCAAGTGCCAAAGGCTCGGATGGCAGGATAAGGAGTGGACTTTGGAGCGTCCTCTCACCATTGCGGATGTGCGAGTGAAAATCCCACCATTTCCTTTGCCTTTCAGACGTGGTAAATTATGTTATGGTGGTTCATTATATAGTCTTATGGGATGGAAACAATGTGTGTAATCGTTTTATTTTACTATATTGTCTAAACCCTTGTTTTATGTTTATAGTTAGGGAATCACGGGAGATCACGGTTATGGCCTCTGGGCGTGAAGCGAGCAACCTTCTGTTTTGTTATGGAGACATAAAAGAAGCACGACATTGGCTCAGCCATAGTGCGGCCATGACTATCCTCACCAATAACCTCCGGGAAGCTGGACTAATGGAATTATTTTTGGCTGTAACCCCTGACATCACCGCGGGAAAAATGATAACCCTAGTTAACTTCTTCAGCGAAGATGCCGAGCGCCTTTACATACATGTGCGTGAAGTATGCGTAAGTTTTTACATTGACGCTCGACTGTTTGCTAACTTTTTTGGTGTTCCCTCTGATGGCCTTCCGGTAGATAAAAAGTCAAAAAGGAGTTCCAAGCACCAAAAAGAAATAGAGGAGTGGTTAGGGGTTCAAAAGGAAGCAAAAGGAATCCATGCTGATAGAATTGATCTGGAGGTGGCTCATACCATTTATCCCCTCTTCCAAGCCTGCGCCTTCCCCAAGTTACTTTCCCAGGGGTGAATCCTTACCATTGAGCAGGCTCAGATCATGCGGGAGGTTATGGAGGATGGCACATGGTTTAATTGGGCCAACTCCCTCATTGAATTTCTCCAGGCTGAAATGGTCAAGCTTCACAAGAAGCTTGAGTCCCATTTCAATGTGCATTTTTCCTTTTTTATAGCTTGCTTTCGGCGTTTTTCCGAATTCCTAGTGGTTTAGAAGAATGGATTCTGAGTGTAGCAGGATTGTGACCAGATTTCCAAACCTTGGATTTCTCAAGTTTTCGGCACTACCCGATCGCAAGATCCTCTTGAAGGCATTGGGGATTCACTTTCACTTACGACTAAGAGTTTGGCGGTGCCTCATACCCAAGGCCAAGACAGTGTGGGTGGAGCGCTCTCCTCTTTCACTAGTAGTACGTCGAGGGGGAAATGCCTTGCAGCAGAAATAGTGGATTCGTCAATCCTGCAGAAAAAGCATCACTCGACTGTGGAGTCCACTGGTCCGACTAACGCAGAGAGAAGGAGGTTGCAAATTAAGCTTTGCAAGAACAATCCCCCAACTGGTAAGTAAAGGAATGCATAATTAGTTTGTATATTTTTTACGCTGCGTATAGATGTGTCATCGTGTAGTGTTTGTAAGTGTTTTATTTAACTATTTTTTTTAGCAGACAAAGGAAAGAATGTAGCGAAGTTGACCCCTGAGACAGGGGCCCAATAGTTATACGACGTGAAGGAGGGGCCCCAATTTTGGAAAAGGAGGCCCCTGTTAATAATGCAGGTGGCACACAGGTCCCCGTGCATGAAGAAGAGATGGAGATAGAGGATGTCGAAGTCCTTTTAGATGAAGGGGGAAAAGGGGAGCAGCTTGTCATTGGTGGGTTTGACTTTTCCCAGACGATAGCCTCATGTTATTACCATTGAGAATTTTGTTCGATTGAGTTTTGCGCTATCGTAATGTCTATATTGTTTCTTTGTATCTGTCATACTGTGTCTAACTCGTTTTTTGTTTGCGTAATAGGTACTTCTGACACTAGCGTCGTAACCTTATCAGTGGCACCTACTCAGTATTGGGGTGAGACCCTCGATAAATTTGCCTTTATAGAAGGCATTACGACGGATATGATCGACCATTTAGAGAGAATCGATCCTGTGATTGGTACGCAAGTGTTATTACGCGGGGATTGTTTGCATTACGATATTGTATCATTTTGTTGTGTCTCACTGTTATTTCTATGTTATAGGATCTCACCTCAGATGGGATACCAAAGAGCCCATTGACTTGGACACCGTCCCTGAACCCTCATCGGAGCTGGCCGAAGCGCCACGCGGGCTTTACGAAGAAATGCGTAAATGTGCGTTACGCTCGACCCACTCTTTATGGGAGTGTTAGAACGTCAACGAGGCTCTTTGGAAAAGGTTGCAGAAAGCAGAAAAGGAGAAGATGCTCCTAACTGGTAGGATTGAGGACCTGGAGTTCCACAATGAATTTCTATTAGCTCGAGAGGCCAATGATGAGAACTGGCGGATAGTTGTAGTTGACTACGCCCGCTATTGGGCGATCGTTAGAAACAATGTCCAAACCAGTCGTGAACTCATTAAGCAACGGATGCAAATGAATCTCCTAGCCTAGAAGAACCAAGACTAGAAGGATTACTACGCGATGGTCCAAGAATGGGGGCAGACATAGAAAGATCATAAGCACGTGTATAAGCGAGAATGTGCTGCCTACCGCCAACATTACAGGGATTCTGCTGTTGAAGCGTGGTTCCTTCGACTATTTCTTGATGTCATCAGTGCTTCTTGGGCGTACAAAAAGTTTTAGGAGCAAGTGATAGTAAGCGCCTCCCCAAAGAGGGAAATGACCTTCCCTAGCGAGGAAACCACTGTCCCTTCCTTCTTTCCTGAACCACCCCAATGGACTTCTGTGGAGAAGGGGAAGGTTAAGGCTGGAACTGATCTAGGAGATGATGTTTGGTCTGAACTTACCAAAGACGAGATCATGCAACATTTGTGGGCTGGCTTAGAGTAGATCCCTTTCACGGCTGACGCGGGACCATCACAGGTAATTTGTAGTAGTTTTGCATTTTTGTTATGTGTAATCTCAATGGCAATGCTAACGTGGCGTCATGTCAAACTGTAGGATTGGAATGAGGAGAATTCTCATGAGGGTGAGCATAATGGAGATCGCGAAGAGGATCCTCATGAAGAGGAGTGTAATGATGAGGGTGGTCCTCATGAAGAGGGTCTTCACGAGGAGGCGTGTAATGACGATGATCAAACTCGCGACGAGAAATCTCATGAGGAAGAGCCTTGCAGAGAGGACCACCCTCACAAAGAGACTCCACAAGTAGGAGGTCCCTACGAAGATGATTTTCTTGAGGCAGAGGTTGAGTTAGAGTTGGAGGACACAAGTGGAAGTGTTAATAAAAGTGACGTGTGACGTGGCCATATCGGCCAACATTTTATGATATTGGGATGTATTAAAAGACAATATTTTTTGGTCTATATGATCCTAAGTATAGATTTTATTTCTCATGAAGTGGAATATATTGTTATAGGGATTACAACTTTTTAAATTCACTACGGGTCGTCAATAGTTTAAAGCCATTCTAGGCCATGGCATCGTAAGTGTAGACGGGGTAGATGAAATTGCTAGTTTTAGGCCATGGCAGGCTGTAAATAGTTTAAGGCCATTTTGGGTCTTGCCATCATAAGCGTAAAAGAATAGTCGAAATCGCTAGTTTTAGGCCATGGCAGGCTGTAAATAGTTTAAGGTCATTTCAAGCCTTACCATTGTAAGCGTAAAAAAATAGGCGAAATCGCCAGTTTTAGGCCATGGTGGGCCATAATTAGTTTAAGGCCATTTCGGGCCAGACTATCGCATGCATAGAAGAATAAATAAGGAAAACAAGTTGCCAGTTTTAGGCCATGGTGGGCCATGGCATCGTATGCATAAAAGAATACTGCAACACAAGAAAGAGCGTAAACTACGTAATGGTAGACTGGTAGAACATGTCACACTAACGTGTTCATTTGCTAGGTCTGTATTTGTTTCTTGATCGTTTTTACGTTTGGCGATGCGTATAGGCGAGGAGGCTTATTATAGCATTCCTCTACGTTACCATCTTCTCCTTGAAAGGGTAGTTCTGCCCAAGTCAAGCTTTCATCAGCCACTGTATCGGCCTATTCAACTATCAGGACAAGGGTTTGATCTTCGAGGACTTCAATCTCCAAACCTTGTTCTATCTTCATGTTGTTGACAGCTTGAGGAGTCATCTTATCACTGTGAATTATCACTTCCCCTCCCGCATAGGGCAAGTGTATTTCTTGGTGAATGGGTGATGAGACGGCTCTTAGTTGAGCTAACCAAGACCTTCCTAAGATCATGTTGAAGCCCAGCATCTCCTCAATGATGATGAATACTGCATTTGTGGGGAATTGATCCCCTGCTACAAAGTTGATGTGTACCATTCCCTTAACTTGCACTCTTGCCTTGTTAAATGACTTCAACCATGATGTCATCATTGGATTAATCTGGTCAAGCAAACCTAGTTTGTCCACTATAGAGAATGGAATGACATTGGCAACGGCCCTATCATCCACGTGTACTCTCCGGATTCAGTACTGGTCGATCCAGATAGTGATGAACATGGGCGCTATTGTCACCTGACCTTTTTCTGGGTCATCCTTAATGGATTCATCATGAAAAGTCAGTTGGGGGGATTGTAGTTGTTCAGCGATGTGAGGAAGCATAATCGAATGGATTGCTTCTTCATCTGCTGGCAAGTTTTCGTCCACCGGAATGGACGTTAGCATGTGAACCATGGCTTCGCAATGCTTTTGGGATGTCATCAACAAGTCGTACAGGCTCAACGTTGTATTTTTCTATTTGAGAGCCTGCTTGACTTGTGTAAAAGCGTCAAGGAGATCCTGTCCATGATCTCATTGTTTGTTACCCTTCTCTTCCTCCATTCATCCCAGGAGACAAATCTCTCGGGGCAGAATAGTTTCTAGTTGAGGGTTGTGTTTTATTGAGTTGAGAGAAGGTAGTCATGTTTGCATAGCATTGTCTCTTTCAGAAAATGAGGCCAAGGGCACCGAGGCGAGGGGTGTAGGCTTGGGAAGCCCCAACGTAAGTTGATCCTTGGTTGTGTTACCCATCATAGGCCTTTCTCCTTTCCTGTTAGGTTGTGATTAGGATGTTAACTCAGGGATTTTCTCCTGCGTAGTAGGAGCAACTAAAGGCTTTGGTACCCTAATGAAAAAGGGTGCCCTAGGTGTGGGCATGGGCTGGGCCGCGGCTTTACCGATGGTGGGGTGCAGAACGAAGGTGGGAGATAGGACTCGGATGATGAAAGGTCGTCGCTGAGCTGCACCCATCGATGTTGATGGGCTTGTCATCTGAGGTGGGCAAGGAGGCACATGCAACACGAAGGGTTGCTTTGGCTGTGCCCGATCATCGTTCTCCATACCCACTACGTTGATAGTGTACCCTGCGTTACTTGCATTTAACGAGTCTTGGTACACATGCATGGGTTGGTTTTTCAGAGGGACTGGATTACTACTGTCTAGGATGAGTTTACCATCATCGATCATGCATTGAATGTCATCTTTCAATGCCCAGCAGTAATCCGTGTCATGACCACACAATTGGTGGTAATCGCAAAATCGGTCCAACCTGAAGTTCCTAGGGACTGGTGATTCATTAGGCTGGGCCAAGGAGGGGTTCTTGAGAAGCTCACAGTGTCTTCTGTGGTGTTTTAAAGCCTCCTCATACATCATCTTATGTCGGATGTGACCAGTTCCCAATAATTGCTTCAAAATTTCTAAAGGCTTTACAGGTAGAGCTACGTAATTTGAGCGATCCTTACGCTCAAATTTAGGCCTTAGCTGCAAAGGTGCTTTAGGGGTGGAAGGAGTGTCTTGACTGACACTATTTGAGCTAGTTGTGGGCTCAGTAGGTTCTGCAAATATTTTCTTGTTGTCGTTTTTCTTCTTGGCCCCCTTGGCAACCATTGCTGCTGTCGTTGTCATAGCTTTGCCTTTGTCCTTACCCTTGTTGTGGGCATTTTTGTAGACTACATATGCTGGATCTTTGCTAGCTTCTGCTGTGTCTTGGATGCTCTTAGTTTGAGCAAAGGCTTGGCTAAGGGAGCAGGAAGCAAGGTAATATAACTTAGACTTGATAAAGTCGTTAACTTCCCCCTTGAAAATTGCCAACAGATGGGCCTCCGCAATGGGTTCGCGGATTTCATTCAAGGTGGCACTCCAACGCTATATAAACTTTTGAACTGATTTGAGCGAGTCTTGCTTGACTCCCATGAGTTAGTCTAGTGTGACTTCCGATTTCAGGTTGTATTTGAAACAGGTCACGAACTGAGTTAACAGTTCTTCCAAAGTTGGGACGGAAGCACGCGGGAGTGCTCGATACCAGTCTAAAGCTTTACGCATTAGGGACATAGCAAAGACACGGATGATAGTATGTGGCCATTATTGTAATAGCAACGACTCTGACCTGAAAGTAACTAAATGGGTGTTGGAATCGCCTTCCTCATTGTATTTCGTAAAATGAGGGAGTGGCATCTTGGGAGGTAACAATAAAACAGGCACTACCAGACTAATAGGATCGTCATGGTAAAAATCCATAACTTGTACAGTGTCAGAACCAGCAGCCTTGAGGTATTTAACTTCCTCTGTAAGGGTCTGAATAAGCTGGAAGGCTTGATCCAGACCTGTAGACGAAGAGGTTGTCTATGGAATGGTAGGAGGAGCCATGCTGGGTGGCGGAATAGGAGCGGTAGCTTGGCTGATGGGCAATGCTATCGGAATTGTCCCTATAGGCGATGTTGCTTGCAGCATCCACCACCTGGTAGGTGGTGCGGATGGGGCAATTACTATCAGCTGTGCCATTGGATATGCTGTTTGTGTGGTCAGGGGCACAGGCAATGACCTTGTAGTGAGGTTTAGCACCTACAGAACCTGGTTTTGATGATGGGGGAGATGGGACATCTGCATAGGATGTGCAACAAGGGACAAGTTTGGAGCCCACCATGCTGTAGTGACAAGCCCTGTTGTGTGGGTTATGATGAATGTAGGTGTTGCATGTAATTGCGAAGTAGGTATCGCATGTACATATGGCGACATGGGCGTAGGTGTATGATGAGATGGATTAGCTAACTGCACCTGCTAAGGACAGGACACCGCCCAGTAGGGTAGCCAGAGAGAGAAACTGTAGTTGGGAAGAGTGTGGGACTCAGTTAATGTTAGATAAAGTTAAGGGCGTGGTGATCATGAACAACGGATTTAACCAGGATGTTGTGGAGGGAGGGGCCATGGTAAAATCAACATGACTACCTCCCTCGAAATGATGATCTAAATCTTCTTGCCCATCGTGGGACGCTTCATCGCAGAACATCTTGTCTCACTGTTTTGCTGATGCCTTGGCCATCAATAGTTGATCTAGCATCCACTATTGTTGATCTGTTAAATGTATGGAAATGTCTGGCGAAGGGACGAATTCCTTCCCGTTACAATGGATGAACTTGTATTTACGTTTTTCCTCAAGTTCTTGTGGATACATGGGAAGATTTGCTACAAGTTTAGCACAGAGGAAATTGTAATGTTCCCTGCGCTGGACATGTCCCTCAGGCTCTCTATTTTGAAGCCTGAGGGAGTGACGTGATCGCACCGAACTAGTTGGTAGCTCGACCACAGGGGCTGTATCTTGCA
Source organism: Gnetum montanum (assembly GCA_015680685.1). Taxonomy (NCBI): domain Eukaryota; kingdom Viridiplantae; phylum Streptophyta; class Gnetopsida; order Gnetales; family Gnetaceae; genus Gnetum; species Gnetum montanum. The sequence goes on from MNCI01021848.1 coordinate 34,561, forward strand.
GAGTCCAAGGATTCTCGAGGTTGGTAGTTTCAACATCGGTGATTGATGTAGCCATTCTGTACACAGTTCGAAAGTAATGATGACAAGGATAAAGATCACAAGGGAAAAGGCAAGCTAAGGCAATAATCGAGCTTTCTACCCTGTAGGATTCCAAAGGAATCATCGCAGTGACCGATCTGCATCACACAAACTCATAAACAACCACGAAGGTATTACGTTTATGTTGATTAGTAATGGGTACAGACAGCTTACAGGACTACCCGTAAAATGCGGATTGGAGGTTCAGGCCCTCCTTCTAGCGTCAGAAAACTGTAACGATGGAAAATGTCAGCTGCTGGAAATGCCAAGCGGATTTTTGTGTACACAGTTTTAACCCCAGATCTATGTGAGGGCCGTGCTGGAGAAAATGAATCCGAGGTGTCCTGAACGGTCTTGTCGATCAGAGAGGGACTTACTTAATTAGTAAAAATTTTGTAATAATTGACTGGCAAAAGGGCGATCCCAATGGGGAGATATAATATCATTAATCTCGAAGATAACGAAGACAATGTAAATGATTCAAAGCGATTGCAAAGTTTATATAGATGAGACGCAACAAACCAAATTTAGAGAGCGCGTAATCCCGAGATCTGGGATTTAGCTTGTAAACAAAATATGTTGGATATAATGATTACAGGTGGGCCTTGGTTCAGATGAAGCACATGCCAATAACAAGAAAGCTATTTAAAGATAAAACAAGCAAACGTTAATCTACCTTGTTCTAGCCAATCCGAGTGTAAGGGAGTTAGACCCGAAGCAGAATATCTGTTAGCTGGTTGTTTTTGATCAAAGATTCTTGCCAATCACCTTTGATGTCCTTATGATTGCTGGTCCTCTTTTGTTCTCTGGTCAATATTTGCCAAGAGTTGTCAACAGTTGCCAATGTAAGAAAATTGCTCACGGAGAAATCTGTGAATCGAGAAAAATTTTTTCCAACCACTTGATTCTTGTCAACTGGAGTATTTATAAAGCTAGGGTCAAGAGAAGAATGTGGTTTAGATGATGTGTGTCCTGAGCCTACATAACGCCGTTGACTTGATGTGTTCGTGCTTGAAGCTTGCTACGTTACGCTACATTACGCTCTGAAACGTAATGTGTCGTAACCCACTTTTGTTGGAGCTTTGGCAACAAACTGTTTTGCGGTTACGCAGCAATACACTGGAGAGCATATTGTGATGCATGAACTGCTGATGCCTGGATTGTGTTATCTCCGTTGTTGCTTGTATTACGTTGCGTCATGCTACATTACGCAACATAGCATAATTCAACGTAAGATAGCAAACTTGTAAGAAATTGAACTGTTGTTGCTGCGCTTCTGTTCAGTCTTTTTGGGGTTCATTACGCTACACTGCGTAATGTAGCATAATAGACCCTTAGTCAAAAAAGGAAAACTTGTTGAATGATGTGATATACCGTAGATCGTTGCTTGAACCTTGGGATTTTGCTAGACCATTGAGGTCTCGAATTTTGCTATCTCCATTATTACGATTAGATGGACTATCTTCTGGCATTACGCTATATTACGCTGTGTTGCGTACTGCGGCGTAATATGCTAGAAGTTAAGACTTTTGAAACATAGAAAACTCACGAGGTTGAAGGCTTGCCATTGCACACCCCTTGTCTTGTTCTGTCCTCGGGAGTCTATTATGCTGCACTACATAGTGTGGCATAACAGACCTTTAGCTGAAAAGGAAGCTTGCTGAGCCACCACTTGTCGCAAATCCTTGCCTGAGTTGTAAGATTTTGCTGAACCGTTGAGGCCTCGAAATTTTCACGATGTTTCAGTTGGTTCCATAATAATTTAATACCAAAATAATTTAATCCTATTCAAATCTAACAATTATGTTAGATGATATTAATAAATTCTTGGTGAAAAATTAGGGGTGATGTTAAAACTAAAAATAATTTTACTATAGATACACCTAAAATGTTATATCATCTTGAGGATATACTATGATCAACTATCTAGAATTCTCTCATTCCTAACAACATTTACATCACTTTCAACATCTATGCTTAAACTTAATATCACAAAATATTCAACATGATACATTAGAAAAACTATAGAGGAATATAGTGAACCAATTGATGAGTGGCGAGGTACCCCTACGCTTAACCATACGAATACGAATGTTTCACGCACGATTCAGTCGAACTCCACAAACTGGCTAGCTGTGGCATCTAGATAGTTACTCATTGATCGTAGTTTGTTGTCTTCCCACCTGGACTAGTATATGCTTTGTCATGTATGATTTAGTCCAGAGTGAGGTGTATGATATGTTCCTAAACTAATGCTACTCCTGAAGGAAATGGAAAATAATCTTGAATTAAGCTAGCAAGAAAGGGAAGAGAGAGAGTCTAAGCTAGCCTAACTGAAATGAGCATCCGTTCCTTAATCATCCGTACACATCTTAGACCTCGTGCACGACTACTACTAGAATTACCGAGTGTAGATCCTAGGTACGCTACTAGGTTACCAAGTAGTCACACTTAAATGCTCATGATTAAGTTGTACTCATTCCGCGTTTAAGGAGTTTAGGGTGAAGAGATATTAACTATGAAATCAATAAATAACAATAACAATCAAATGATTAAACTAGGCGAATGCTGCAATGATGAAGTAATCTCGATCTTTATTTCTAGTCATGTGCGTGTCCAAGTACGTCACACTCAAATAAAGGATGTTGTACAATTACAATCATCACACTATGAGCATGCACTAGGAGAAAGGGTTGAGAGAGAAAAAAAGATAAACTAACTAATTCTAAACTTCAAAGACTTACTCCTCTCGTGCACCTACATGTGTATTTATAGGCTCATGCAGGAGTCACGATATTGTGTATCTGATATCATTGTTCAGCTGCGATATCGCATATCCGATATCATGGATCCAATATCGTGGGTCTAATATCACGGCCTGATGAATCATGATTCATCATACTCCCAAAACTGAATGAAAACTCGTCCTCAAGTCAAAATGAAAATAAGCCCCATTGATTACATAGTGGATAGGTATGGGATTATTGACTGACAGGGAACTTATACATGACATAGTTGAGAACTCAATAGAAAAAAATTGGGACACAATACAAAAAATGCAAAATCACAAAATTACAAAATTTTGTGGAACTCTTCTGGTTCTAGGTGGTAGTGGCTCCTCCATGGGTTGCTTCCCCTTGTCTTGTGCTCTAGGTTTTTGGATTTGATGATGTTGAAGTAGTGCTTGAAGCTTTTCCTCTTTAGCTTGGGGATCCTGTGTCATCCATGCTGATGCTCAAATGTTTGACGAAGTCAACACCTCTAATGGGCACAGTAGTTGCAGAAACATTTTGTTTACTTTGACGTACCAAGCCGCAAACAACCGTCATTCCTCCTTGTAGGCTCTAGCTTTGTCCCTGTACTTCTAAAAATCTGTAAGCTATTGAGCCAAGTCCATTGTGACATCTTTTTATCCTTAGTAGCTTGCATTAACCATCTCCAATTCAGAATTTGCAACTTCCAACTTCTGTAATGTTTTCTTGTGTCCTACAAATTATGCTTCATACTTGGTGTAGGTGATAGCTACCTGCCTCTTGAGCTCTATCCTCAGGCACCCTGTTGTCAACATGGCTAGATTGGCATATCACAGATTTTCCAACTCCATGTACCCTATGAGATCCTAAATCTGCAAGTCTTGGCTTTTAAGTTCTACCTAGTGGGAAAATGCATATGTGTCCAATATGGCTTGCCAATCAGTGTCTTGAGTACTAAAAGCCTTGAGGTGGGCCTTGGAAAATGGATCTCCTTCTCAATGATTTGCTTATACATTCCCACCTGGTCTTAGAAATGCTCCTTTAATTTTTCTTGTCGCATGGCCTCATTTTGCCACATGCTGATTTCGATGGTCGTCTTCTGACAAATGATGCATACCTCCTCCATTGAGAGGGTTCGATTTTCTCTAGCCAAACAATTCATGTCCTGGTTGACCCTGATCAACTATTCTCACAACTGTTGAAAATTTTCTTCGAGAACATTCTTTTGTTTCTCCACAAAGTTCAACCGAAGATTGTCGGCAAAAAGCTATTTATTTTCTTCTTGTAAGGCCTTGAGTGCCCTGGCATGCATGTAGGTTTGCGCTTGTGCCTTGGAGGCATCCTAGTCAGCCTTCTCTTTTTCCTCCACCACTCTTTTATTATCCAACAATAATTTGTTGAGTTGCTCGATCTTGAAGGTGTCCAGCTGGTCTGTGGGAATGAATTGAGAGGGATCCCACTATGCGGCTTGTAGGGTTACAAGCCTTTCTTGCAGTCTTGCCACTTCCACTTCTGCGTGCTTGGCCCTTATCTCTGTCATGACCAGCTTTCCTTTAGTAGAGATGAGGTCTGATTTTGTTGCCATAACATCCTATGGAATGTTAAACAAGGATGTCATCACCTATCCTATTTGCAGCAATCGATCAAGCATGTCCTCATGTTCTGCAGGAGTCATTGAGGGACTGGCCAAAGTTTGAGATCCCGTGCTCCTATGAAATCTACCGATGGCATAACAAGGACGTTAAAAGATTCCTTGATGTGATTTGTGACCACCTCTGTAGCTCTCACTACATCCTGGTGCTACATGACCACCACTGTGGCCCCTTCACCAGTCTCTAATTGCACTTGAAAGGATGCAACATTCCCTAAAATATTTTGCAACCAATAAGTTTCCCCTCCTCCTATTTTAATGGACACCTCGCCCCGTGCGCAATCTATAGAGACAGTGGGTCATACGGTATCATCGATGATGCGAAAGAGATTTGCATCATCATGACTTCCCCAACTAACCATCTCAGTGATGGCCCTGAGATCGCTCATTGATGATCTGTAATCCTACGTCGGTGATGGTGGTTGATCTCGCTGGCTTGTGCTAGGCCCTGCTTCTTATTGTTGATTGGGTTCCATGCTTCAAAGTTGGCTGAACCCTACAAGTTGAGTTGCAGTGGGCCCCACTATCTATTCTTGCTCTTGTTCTAGCCCCAGTGTCTCACTAGCACTTTTCCTTACAACTGGTGGCTTCAGTAGTTCGTCATACGAAGCATTTTGGGCTCTTCTGAGGACATCATTGGTGTATCCTTGAATACCAACATGCTTGCATAGATTCCTAATGAGACAAGGGAAGGGCAACACAAAATTCCTTATCTTGCGTTCTTCAAACCGCCTTAAGATCTCCATGAAATATAAATGAGGCAGGTTAGCATTAACCTTTTCCATCAATATTGCACTTCCTCGAGCCGCATATGTTGAAATTCTATTTAATCCTTTTGTGGGAAATATGTGATAAGTTCCAATTTTAAAGTAGATTCTCTCTTCCAACATCAATTCTCCATATACCTTATCTTCCTTACCATATGCCCTATCTAACCAAACCTATCATGCATCAACATCAGAGCGAGTAGACATATGAGCAACCTTTGGCCCTGTATTCAGAAGGTTTAGCACTTCCGAAATGGCTTTGATAGAAAAATTAATAGACACACCACAAATGTCAACTATGGTGCCTTCTTCTTTATTGTGTCAAAATTAGTACGTTTCTCCTAAGTACCAGGCACCGCTTTCGGAGAGGATAGGCCATAATAGGAACCCTTTAAAGTGGTCCCTAACGGCCTTAGGAGCGAATTCTATGAAAGGTCCAAAGTTGAATTCCATGATCACTGTAGCTGATGTGGACCTTTCACGAATGACCTGGACACATTCCAGGGGCAACGTGAGGTGTTGTCCCAATTTAGGTGCTGCAATAGCTCCTCCTTCTACCTATACCGATTGTATAGTGGTAGGGCCTTCTTGATGGATACTGAATGATTTCTTCTCCTGCTCTACATGTTGTTTGGAAGGCACCTATCCTTTACCTCCCCTAGGTTGCTTAGACACACCTTGAGAGGGACCTTCTTGTTGTCAATGCTTTAGGGCCATCTACAATCACATGAGGCCAATCATTAGTAAGGTTGCTTACCAAAGTTAAGTTGTACCTTACTTCTTGCCTTAATGAGTTTGTTCTAATTCCATGTGATTTTAAAGTTAAGAATTTTTATGGAAATGTCCCCAAAAGATTTTAATATTTGATCCACTTTGCTTAGGTGGTTTCAGAGTTTAATTTCCCGGTATAGATAAGGAGATGAAATTATTTTTGGCACATGTTTATTATTTTTATAACTAATTACCCTTGATAGTGTCCTTTGGACAATGAAAAATTTCAAAAATATTTATATGCAATTCGGCGTGTACCCCTCCCCCACAACTAAGCTGAACAGTTGCAAATGATGTTGACATGCACGAGGGGGTTAAGGATGCGATATTGTGTACCTGCTAGTGGGGACCTGATATCACATCAGAGTCAATATCAGGGACCCGATATTACATCCTATCGAAGATAGGGCACTTGAAAAATTTACAAATTTTTTGAACTCCAAGGTATAAGCTGAGGACATGTAGGTCAATGTAAAGGGGTCTAGGGTAATACAAACTAGTCCTGAAGGCAAAAAAAGTATGCTGGTGAAAATCTATCAATGAAAATCATGAAGAGTAGGAGGAAAAAGGACATGTGTTAGCTCATAGGAACGTTTGAACTGGAAGGATGATAAGGGAAAGAAGAACATTGGTAATACTTAGAGGGTATAAGATGATGTGTGGGAGATGTGTTATAAGTGCAAATTACAAGGTTTATGCAAGTGGATCCTTCCTAAAGCAGGTTCCAACCTATAGTGCCCTTGCGTAACCACACCTTAAAATGTCCATAGGCACTAGAAGGGTTAAATGTAATCCACACTGATCTCACAAAACACACACATGTAGATATCACTATGATGAGATACAAATCCCATGCTACTCAAGTCACAAGTCACAATTACATGAACAACGAGATGAGGCGAATTGTAGAAGGGATTGCAGAGATTGGGACATGAGGTAACTAACTCAGGGCATAATGAATCCTACGTGTAAGGCATGATTAGTGTGTCATTTGCCCATCACTCCAAAATCAAGACCAAGTCCATTCCTCTAATCAGTGACATCGCATTACTTCATCCAATGATGGACAACCATAAGAGCACCATAACAACAAGGCGTACGATCACTTGGCGTTTCATACAAGGAAGGAGTGATTTTGTTTTGTGGCACTTTTTTTTTGAAGTATTGCTTAATCCAGAGAAGCTGCCTACCTTTAAGCATGGGTACATGTCTTTCCAATGGAACCCCCTGGAATAGCATTATTTTTTTTTGGTTGAGTGCCTTTTGATTACTCTTACTCCCATTTTTTGTTAGATCTATAAGGATCTTAGTACAACCAAGCTACATGATAACTCTTACAGATGCCACCAAAGAGAATCCACAAGTCCCCTTGATGTCACACCCTGGCCATTCCTTCTTGGTCCATCATTCTTCACTCTGGGCATAATGAGCACAAAATTACTTTAAGTTTTAATGATTATGAATATCATTGTACCCAAAGTGGAGCCTTTTACTAATAGAATGGGGGAGTGAATGTTGTGGGCTCGCTGTCCAAATAATTAGTCACCCAAGACTTGATAGCATAGAACAACACCTCAATCAATGAGCCACATGAGTGTTTTATTCATAGATAAGATTACTCATAAAAAGACAAAAAGACAAAACAATAAACTGAAAGATGAAAAACTCAAAAATAAAAAATTGTAAAATTAAAGAAGAGGAAAACATTTATTAATTATGCTATTGTTAGAATGGGGATACCCCCGATAACGAAATGGTTGAGCATGACTAGAATTAATAAATGAAAGGTTGGGATCCTTGCATGTTGGAAATATTGGGACTTGGTCATACTTACCCCATTGGGGTTCACACACT
>MNCI01021849.1:0-11976 GCA_015680685.1 Gnetum montanum
ATTTTATATTATTTTGCATAGTTTAAATAGTCATAAACTTTTTATGCATTTTACATAAAACAAGCACAAATGCCATAGCTACTAAGGTAAAATGAAAAATTTATATTTTAATCAAACCAAAACAAAACTATAGTTCACAAGGTAAAAAAAATGCATAAGATACTTAAGTGACATGTACAAATGTGGGGCACTACATTTCTCTTGTTATGCCTTGCATTTGCTTCATGCTTTAAACACAAATGTTCTCACTCTAAAAACGTTCATCACATTACTCTAAATGGTTGATTCCCCAATTCTTAAAGTTGCATCATTGATGTTACATTTTTTATGATTAACTTCAATGTTCTCACTCGTCTTCAATTGCTCATCACATTCTTCTCAATGGTTGCTTCATCAACTCTTAAAGTTGCATCACTAATGTCCAACTTCAAGTTCTCACTCCTCTAAAGCTCATGATCACGTTATTTTCAATGGTTGATTTTCCAATTCCTAAAGTTTCATCGCTGGTGTGACATTTTTCATGGTTTTCTCTTATCTTTACTCAAATTTTTAAATATTATAGAGGAAATGCAACAATCTCTGTTAACACCTACTATACTTTTTACTTGTTGATTGTTCTTATATTTAAAGTACTATCAGTACACAAGCATCTTCATGTTGAATGACTATAGTTATATGCAAATTTAGCTCTCTTAAAAATTAATGTTGCATTGTACTTTTAATCACTCCTTCAATAGTATCTTTCATTTGCTACAAACATCAATGTTCTCATGATCCTCAAATTGCTCTTCACTTTCAAGTCATAGATGATCTGCCAATTTTTAAAGTTGCATCACTAATGCTACATTTTCTTTTGCAATTGTCCCTTGTGTTAAATTTTTAAATGTCATATTGAAGTAGTTTCAAACCTAATTTATTAGATTCAAAAACCTAGACCATGATGGTAATTTGTATTAGAAAGTACCAATATCCCTTAACACCAATGTTACTTTTCACTTGTTCATCATTGTTGTTTATTAGGCAGTGTCATATAAAATGTCTTTTTCAACTCTAAAACAAAACCACTACTTAAAACTAATCTGCTTATTCCAACTGCCTCCACATGTGAGTGCATATTATTGTCTGAGTAGATGCATACTCGCTTCCCACTAGCTTCCTTAGGTTTTTCACCCCTTACAAGGAATTGGTAACATGGATTGTAGAACCAAAATCAATCGACCATGTGTCATGGTCAACATCAATCATGTTAGATGCAAAACAAACAAGTGAGAGTTGAGTACCTTTCTTTTCAAGCCATTTTTTGATATTTAAAACAATCCTTCTTTATGTGCCCTTTCTTTTTGTAGAAAAAACATCTGGATTCTTTCTTAATATCAGCTTGTGTAGGCAATTTAACCTTCCACTTGCCTTTGGCTTGTCCTTTATTCTTTCCTTATGTAGCCAGATGCACACTCTCTTTCGCTTCCATAGCAAGTCTTCCCTCTTCTTGCACACTCATGGTCATTAGTTTATTGATTGACAATTTGTCCTTATGTGTGTTATAAGAAATCTTAAAGGGTCCATACTACGGTGGGAGCATGTTTAAGATGTAGTGCATATGGAAAAATTCTGACATCTCAACCTCAAGTGTTTTGAGTTGAGCCGCTATATCCCTCATTTGCATGATGTTCTCACACACACCAAGAACTTCAATGAGCTTCATGGATGAAAACTTTATCATCAAGGTGCACACCAACGCCTTATCTGATGACTCAAATTGTTCATCAATGGCCTTTAACAAAGGGTGCACATTGTCATACTATTCCAGTGAACCACACAGATTATCCGAGATCTTGATTTTTATGAACATGACATAGAGGCGATTAGATCACTCCCATTTTTCATAATTACCAATATCATTTGGATGACTGATTGTTGTAAGAGCAGGTTATTCATCCGTACATATAGCATAATCAATGTCCATCCAGCCTAAATGAAGAAGAATTCTCTCCTTCCACATCCTATAATTATCACCCTTTAATTCAGAAATGTCCCATTTAAAATCAGAGCAGCTTATAGGTTGTATAACTACATAATCAAACATGCTTATGTCACGAAATTTGAGGTTAAAATACCATAAGACATGTTTACCAATGTAAATCATGAAAAATACGAATCAAATGACATAAAACTGCTTGTGGGCTAAATTTTAATTCAAACAGATTCATATATCCCTACGATGAAACTATTAAATTATATTCCTTTTCTTAGTTCTTGTGGGTAAATTAAGAAAAATAATTTAACATTTCATCCTAATTAATCATATTAAATACAATAAAAAATCCTGTGGGATAAATTTTATCATATTACATATGATTAATCACAATTTTTTCATGTTGTGTGCCATATGTGATCCAAAAGCTCTCACTACATAATTTTTCATAATGAAAGATGCTATGGCTACTCTCTAACTATAAAAAATTTAAAACAAAAATGTGTAAAACAAAAACTTAAAAGAACTAAGGGCCCCGAATGATCAGCATAGGTGGCCATCTCCCCTATGATTGAATTGAAAGGGAGAAATCCAAAATAATGAGTGTTTGTTTGAATTTCTTAGAAGTGTCCAACTTCTCCCAATTGATGTTTTTAGGTTAAGTGTTGGAAGTTGGCGACGCTCATACTCCAATGTATCTATGCTTTCATTGTGGGTGCAAGTTGTTCCCCTAGTTCATTCGATACATGTTGGCAGGTTGCTCTCTTAATTAGTTGTCAACCACTAGGTGTTCTCTTGTTGTGTGGTTGCTACATACACTCACTTTTGTATCTGAGTTTCTTGGGCACACCAGTTGCATGCAGAAGATGCTAAGCATTCCTCCATGTCATCACCCTCTGAGTTACCATATGTGATGCATGGAAATTTCTTCTTCTTGATCTTTCCATAAATGTTTTTCTTAGATATTTCCAAGGAAGGATTGCAGATTCCTAGGCACACGTTGATGGTGCTGAGCCATGCCCTCCCCATTATAATTGGGAATTCCACTTTGTTACTGTTGACTTCTGTCGCTAGGAAATTAGCTGGGTATGACTAACCACACACAGTGGTAATAATGTCCTCCACAAATCCCAAGGGAATAGTGATGGACTGGTCAGCCAGCTCTAGTTGAATATTGCTCTTCTTGAGTGGAGGCAAGTTCTAGGCTTTATACATTTCTCGTGAGATTAAGTTGACTCTGGAACTTGAGTCAAGAAGAGCCTTATGAGGTTCATTCCTAGTGACTTGGAGATAAATTAGGGGCTTCCAGGATTAGAGAATTTGTTGGGAAGGTGGCCCACCTTGATCCAGTCAGTAATAATATGTGTTAACATAACTGTGTGCGTTGAGCTTTGTTGTTGGTTTAAAGGGAGCTCCAAAGCCTTATTTGTTGGAGGAGTGGTCATAGACTTAACCGCTTGTGGTTTTGAGAGCTTGTTTGAGCTTCTGGTTCTGAAGAAAGGTCTTCTCTTTATGCGGTTTTCAAAACAAGTAGTGGGTTGAAGGTTTATAGCTCTCATAGCATTATGTTGCTATGGTTGAGTGGGGAGTTCCCCTTGCATCGTTGGAGTGGGTGGTAGTGGAACTATCGGTGTAAAAGATGTTGATGGATTTGGAGGATGGTATGTATGTGGTGCGTCTCCCAGAGGAGAAGGAGTCCTAAAATACTCCTGAACTTGGTAGTGACATTGTTAGGTTGCATGACACATGGAGTCACTTGGAGAAACCGGCTGTTGCACGTAATAGTCATACGGGTCTGGTTGCCGGTAAGGGTATTGTTGCCTAGGCGGTGGCATCCCCCATGACTATGGGTGTTGTCACCACTGGTGTTGCCCGATAGGTTGTGACGGAGTTCCACTTGGATAATATGCTAATGGTTGGTGGAACTGCCTTGGGTTACCTTGGGGATAAGGTAACCTTCGAGGTGCTTACCGTTTGTTAAGTCTTGGGTTGAGTGCATACACCCCAAACTCTTGTAGATGTGAGATTATTGGGCAACATCCCTTAGGATGGTCATATTGGCAGATCTCACATCCACCGACATTGTCCGTGTCAGAATCCACAACCTCATCGGTGATAGTCATTTTTCCCTTACCATTGTTACGTGCATGGTCTGAATCTCTCCACTTTTTCTTATTACGGTCACTACTTCGTTCCTCCTTAGACTCCTCTACGATTTTCAGGACAGTTTCAATTTTACTATCTAAGGAGCTCCATATTTCATCTACCTTAGCCAACACTTCCATTGTTAATTTCTGAAGCGGCATAGTTTTTCTATTCATAAACTCTTTGAGTGGTGACTCATCCTCTACCTCATAGAATCTTACTCCCCTCTTTCGGGGGGAAGGATCGTGGTTGTACTCTTCCGTACTTTCTCTTTTTGGTAGCTCCCCTTCTTCTTTAGCTACTTGCTCCAATAATCAATGAATTTCATGGGTCCTAAGTTCTGATAATCTCCCTTGGGCATATGTTCCAAGGGTTATCCTGGTTTCATGTCTTAGCCCATCTATGATATGGTGGCGTTGATCCCGTTGTGCGTAACCATGGCCCGGGCAACAATGTAGTAATGCATAATATTTACCCATGGCAGCATCCAAGGGTTCATGAGTACCCTGCTTCCATCCTTGGATCTGCTTACGCAAGTTGGATACTCTAAAGTACATTTGGTATTTATCATTGAATAGTTCTAACATCATACTTCACCTCCTAATGGTTTCCAGCTCTAAAGACCAGTACCAACTTTCTTCTTCCTTTATGAGTGTCCTAGGAAACAAATTTAACTTCTGCCACTCATTTTCAATATTTTGCAAGGCATAGGCATTGTGGAATGCCTGTAAGTGATTCTGCAGATCAGCGTTGTATCCCCCTTTGAAGCTTGGGATATTATTCATATCTAATCTCTTGATCGGATTATCTTTTTGATGCCTTGTAGGTATTCTAACTACCTCCATAATGTCTAACATACTCTGGGTTGCTAGTAGGCGTGCATCATGATCATCTCTCTCATGATGTCTATGATGCCTACGTGGTTCCCTACTTTCCCTTCTTTTATGCCTAGATTCCCTAGAGTGGCCACATCCTCGCTCTTGACTCTCTTGTCGAGGTCTCTCATTTTGCTTACACTTATCCTCACCGTTGTGCTCCTTGTGACTACATCTTGATGTGGAAGGAGAGGGTGAATGATGTGATGAAGGGGAAGAAGAAGGAGAGCCATCGCCATGGGGATGTTTCCTACCTTCTCTTTGGTGATCCCTGCCCCGATCGTGATGATGATCAGAATGCTTACCCTTATCTTGTGCTTGTGTTCCCTCAGTGAACACTTGGTGTTCATGGGAATCAGAACCAGGGTTGTGCATCGTGGAGCACAGGTTATGATACCCCACCTTCTCACTATCGTTAGGAGGGGGAACATCATTTTGTGGAGAACCTATTGAGATAGGTTCGCCACCCTTAATTTCTCTTATGATGGGCAAAGCATTACGGGGGCCTTTGCCCTTCAACAATGTGTGGCAACTCTCCTGTCGCAAGTCCCATTGATGTTGCACTTCTGTGGGATGGTAGTCCCTTGTGTCATAATCTTTTGCAATGTATTCAGCGTATAATTCCATCATGCCTATCTGTGCAAGAGCATGAAGGAGCATGTTAGGGACTACCCGATCTGGGGGTAACACTATGTTACCTTGCAAATCTCTCCAGCGTAGATGTTCATCCTGATGGAGGATAAAAGTAAAATCATGATGAGTATATACTACTCGATACTATTGAGGAACTAGCGGTTCTGGGTTACATGTGTTAGGTCGCCGACTGTCTCTTGTGTGATCCCTAGGTCGTGAAGTGCTTTTATGAGAAGAATAAGACATTGTTATTTTGTCAGTGTGCTATTGATCGTTGTTTAAATTTTCTTCTGATTAACCCTAAGGGTTTGTTTAAGCTTTCCAATGATGTAGATGATTTCCTATGTTCTACTTAGCGCACAAACAACTTAGTCCTGGGGAACGGTGCCAATGATGAGTGGCGAGGCACCCCTACACGTAACCATACTAATACGATGTTACATGTGCAATTCCGTCGAACTCCGCAGACTAAGTGCCTACGCGCCTTATGGAACACTTAAGGTTAATCGTTCGTTGTCTTCCCAGACTTACTTGTATTTGTCACGGTTGTATGGTTAAGTATGTCTGAGGTATGTGATTTTTATGTCTTTCATGTTTTATCGCCTATGCTAATGAGGGAAAGGGTGAAGAGACTAAGTAACTAACTTTAACTAACTAAGTTCTAATGCCTAGCATCAGTATCTGTTCCCACTTACCATTCACACCCTAAGCCAATGCAACCTTCTGGGATTACCAAACACTATTCGTTGCTGGGATTACCAAGCGTAACGGACATGCTCGAAGTGGTTGTACTGAATGCACTTAGGAGTGTTGAGGGTTGAGAGAGATTAATTAGGAAAGTAGTAAATAACATTAATTAAAGTCCTATTTAGCTTAATCCATGCACTGCAAGGTTTATCCAAAAGTTCGTCTTTATTTCCATACACAAACTTGTGCTTGGGTACAATATTTGCTTGAATAAAGATCCATTCACTTTGGGACTCCTACTACGGGCACATGGAAATTACTCTAACTCTGTAATGGAAAAAATGCAAGATTTTGGCTAAGGTTTAGATCTAGATGGAGAAACAAGGGAGACCCGCCTCTTATTTATAGATTTGATAGCATGATGCGATATCGTGTACACGGCCCATGTGATATCGCGTCCCACCAATCGTTTTGTGAAAAACCTTTGAAGACAAGTTCACCACTGTCATTTTAACTTAGGACATACGGGACATCTTGAGATATCTTTCCCTTCATGGATTTGTAATGTCTCTCCTATTGTAGATACCTCTAGCGTTGTGCCTCCCTAGGTCAATAATCTCTCAAATCTTGTTCATGCACAATGTACTCTAAATGTAAGTGTTGCATACCAATTCACGTGAGAGCAGGAAGAAGCATGCCCAGGATTAAGCGATTGAGAGGTAACACTATGTTACCTTATAAATCATGGCATTGCAGCTATTCATCCTAGTGGAGGATAAAGGTAAAGTCTGGCACATACTCATTAGGATGAGCGTTTACCATGCGAAACTATTGGGGCATTGGCAGATCATCTTGTGCATCCTGCCTTTGATTGTTCATGTTATCAGACCTAGTCAATGAAGCACTCCCATAAGAAGGAGACATGATTGATTACTTAGTGTGTAGTACTCTTTTTTGGTGATTGTAGGATAGTTAATCTTAAGGGTTCATTCCAATGATGGAAGGATTTCCTAAGTTCTAATCAGCACACAAACAACAAAATCCTCGGCAACGGTGCCAATGATGAGCGGCAAGGTACCTCTACACCTAACCATATGAATATAAGTGTTCATGCATGATCTAGTCAAACTCCAAGGATTAAGTGCTTATCCACCTACATAGAACAATGATGAGTTATGTAGTCATTATCTTCCCAAGCTTACTTGTAAGGCACAATTCTATGGTTAAGTAAACTTGAGGTATATGATTTTTTATGTTTTTTATATTTTCTATCTTGGTTTTCTAAGTGTGTGAAATGAAAATATTTAGTTACTAATGGGTTTTTGTAACTCTAATGTTGATTGTATCCTAACACCAGCATCTGTTCCCACTCTTCAAACACATCTTGAACCAGTGTAACACTACTAGGATTATAAAACACTAGACGTCACTAGGTTATCAGGCGTTCCACGTATGCTTGAAGTGGTCGTGCTGAGTGTGCTAATTCATATATAATTAATAATTCTATGGAAATAACATTGATTAACAAATGAAAGCATCAAATAATAGTAAATAACATTAAATGCAATAGTTAAGCTACTCTAAATGTTGCAAGGTTTATCACAAAGTTTGTCTTTATTTCTAAACACAAGGTGTGCTCAGGTACACAATTCTTGAATAAATATCCATTCACTCTTTGACTCCTACTGCAGGCACTCAGAAATAATTCTAACTCTGGAAGAGAAAAACTACAAGAGTTTAGCTAAAGGACTAAAAAATACTATGCAAAACCAAGCACCCTTGTCCCTTATTTATAGACAACGAGACAAGCTCCGAGATCGCGTGTCTGATGGTGCTTGGCCGATCTGATATCATGTATTCGATATCAGGGGGTCCCTTATTTGGTGACTCATCAATGGAAATTTTGGAATTCTTGTCAGTGGATGAAAAATTTTAAAAATTTTCATCATTAATTATCAATTTAAATTAAGAATGTGCACAAATATTTTTAAAAATTCAAAATTGATGCCTTGGTAACAATACAGATAAAAACTTCATCATTAAGTATGCTCATTCTGGAGTAAAACTAGGATGGATGACTTCTTTGGAAACCTCATTTTTTATGCCAAAGGTCATAGACTCTAGAAGCCATAAATTTTGATTTTAGAAGCCTTTTCCAGCAAACAAATAGTTGTTTCCTGTAGTTTTCAACCTTTTCGACAAAATGGTAAAGTTAGATCCATCCCAAGGAATCCCAAAAATTAGTTTTTGCTCCTTGCCCAATATAGTACTTCAAGATCCTCAGAAATTTAATTTTGGCATTACTCAAGCACACAGTGTTCATTTTCAACATGTGAATAGACATTTCTAACATTTCTCATCCTTCTGAACTCAATGGTGAGGTTAGATTTATCATCTGGCACTT
Organism: Gnetum montanum; assembly: GCA_015680685.1. NCBI lineage: Eukaryota > Viridiplantae > Streptophyta > Gnetopsida > Gnetales > Gnetaceae > Gnetum > Gnetum montanum. Next base: position 8,717 of record MNCI01021849.1, read on the forward strand.
GATAATCTCACTAATATCATAAATTCAACCTTTTGGGATTTAAGATTTAGTGCATAACCCTTACAGATAGTCTTAAGATCACTATGGCATGTCAGTAATCATAGTTTTGGAGTCAGTGTTCTTAAGAGGGTGATGAGACATGATTTGATGGGCCCCAACATTAGATACCCGACGTCAAAGTCCCAACATCGGGGCTAATAAGAAACATTGGATACCCGATGTCACCTCATCTAGACCTTACCTATAAATACTATACTTAGGCTTCCAGATGAGATAGTTTTTGGCTTAGAGTTTTTGCACATCCTAAAATAGTTAGTTTTTAGTTTCTTTCCTTTCTGTTGTTCCTAGTGCATGCCCATAGTATGATGTTTGTAGTTGTACACCTTTGTTTGAGTGTGACATACTTGGACATGTTACATGGCTGGCAATAAAGATCAAGATTACTTCCATCATTGTAGCATCCACTTAGATTAATATTATTGCTTTAATTATTCAATTTTATTTTTAGTTAAAGATTTCCATTTATTTTTATTTACTCTTCTTGTTGTTAAGTGGAATGTGTACATCTTAATCACGAGCGTTTAAGTGTAAATACTTGGTCGCCCAGAGGTGTATCATTTGGCACAACCAGTGATGTATGCTTGGTAATCCCAAAAGTAGTTCCATGAAGTCCAAGATGTGTATGGACAATTAAAAGCAGATACCATCACCATATGCTAACTTAGACTTTATTTTTCATTTTTCATTAGTTAATCAATTTATCTCTTTTGTCATTAGGAGTAGCAAAGAGTTACAAAACATCATATGCCACACTTTGGACTAAATCATATGTGACAAAGCTAGCACTAGTCCAAAGTGGGAAGATAGCGAACTGTGATCAAGGCATAACCATGGTGGTAGTGCTGGATTGCCTCTAAGGGATAGATGCTAATGGAAGAAAATCCCAAGGAACAGTCTCAAGGCATGATTTAGATATGCTATTCCATATCAATAAAACATTCTTTTATTTCTTTTTTGCATTTTTTCTATTATTTCCTTTATACATAACTTTGAATATCACATATATTTTGCAATTGGTATATTTTCTTCATACACATAATGTCTAATATATCATATATTTGACATTTACCATGACATCGAAGGATGGGATGTCACCGTGCCCTAGGCAATAACCTTGTCAAACCAAGCACTTAGCGCATTGTGCATTAGTGTGTCTTCACAACCAAATTTACGCATCAACATCTAGCTTCTTAGTTTGTAGATCATTTCATCTTTTGGCATGGCCTTGAGCTGGAACACAAAACCGTTCAAAGTTAGAAACAATGTTGGTGTTTACACATGAACAAGTAGCATTTGTCGCCCTGCGATTCCTGCATGTGCGTGGAAGAAAGAATTGAATTCGGCGTATCAAAATGCCACTCGTTTACGTCTCTTTTCTGCATGGAATTTTAATGGGTATAGTAAATTTTGATTATTTTCCAGAGAAGCCAATGCCTATCGAACTTGCCCCCCGTGAACAAAGATGGCATCAAAATAGTCTAACTGCTAAAGCATTGACTTTTAGCAAACTTGGAGGCAGCGTATAGCAGAGATTGAAAGCCAGGGTGCCGAAATGATTAAAAAGAAGTGAGAACTAAGATCATTACATTTCCATTTGTGCAGTCAAGCATAAGCTGATTACCTTAGCGATGTAACTGAGATCATAATCAGTTAGCGATAGTTGAGCCTCATAGTAGAAGGATCTGGATTTTCACCCTTCCAATCACTCATGACAATAGTAGGTTTGTCAGCGATCCTAGCAGCGGCTTCTTCTTGACACCAGTGGTACCCTGCCACAAATTCATCTTCACGGGAGTAAAAGGGGGGCGAAAAGAACCAAAGCTAAATTCACGTTCCAAATAATTACCAAACCATATAAATTTTCTCTTTGCTGATGAATTTGTGTTAACCCTGCAATCAATCAATCAATCAGACAATTACATGATATCAGAACTGCAACACACATTCGGAACGAAACCATTCATAGTTTTTTTAGCTTGGCCATAAATCACCCATTTATTGATTAGTCTTCGAAATAGATATTTTGCAGCAAAATTTTACCCAATGGGCTCGGTAAATTGGCAACCTTTTTTACAACTGGGATAAAAAAACTAGAAACAATCAGTATAAAAATTGGATTAAAATCATCAATATTTACAAAAGAGAGTAACGAACATCTTCCATTTTTTTTAAAGAGTTCAGTTAAAGTGGAAAATCAAATATAGAAATTTTAATTTTTGGCTGGCATCAAAATTAGCAATATAGAATATATTAAACTTAAAAAGTGAACAAAATTATAGCACTATTTATTAGATCAAATATCAGATCCGAGTTTTGAATTGGCTTCAATGTTGCTTTGCAATTTATCGCAGATTTCTCAATCTATGTTTTTTTTTAGGAAAATTTCGAGCGTATATTATTCCCAAAAAAAGGAGAACAGGCTACGTCTGCACGTAGCATGGACCTTCCACCACGGTCCCAAAACAGGAGGCCCCAGGGCAAAAGAGAAAAACAGGAGTCAAGTGAAACCAGAGCATCCCACGACATCAACCACGTTGACGAAACGCGCAGGCCGGACCCGCCCACGCGCCCCCCCAAGACGCGGCGCAAAAACCCACGACCCATGAGAGGCCCAAAACCAACCCCAACCGAAACCCAGAAGCAGCGGAGAAGACAGAAAACCGCCATTCCCGCCGTTGCAGCAGAAGTTCCACCTCCCAAAATTCCACGGGAGCGCTGCGAGCCAGCCACTCCCTAGTCCGCCAGGGCCGTAGCGAGGCGGCGCCGATTCTCTGCGATCAGCTGGGCGATTCCGGTCCTGCCATTCTGCAGGACGTCCGCAAACCAATGCTGCGATGATTGAGGGCACGGGGTAGCTGCCTGAGTTTTCGTGTTACTGAGCCGACCATCCGGCGGGTCCTTCTCCCGCGGCGGCCTCGGGCGATGGTGATCCTGATCATTGTCCGGGCACCGCGTATCAGGCCATGTGTCCACCCGATGTGCAGCTGTGTTACCCCGTGTCATCCCCCACCCACGATCAGCCCTCGGCATTGGGAGATGGTTCTGTCTGCCACTGGTCCCTGCAACCGTCTGGGAGGGGGCGTCCTGCTCGGAGGCAAGCCCCATTCTAGGCCCTGCCGTATCGGTGCCCCCCTCCTTCGCGATCCTAATCTCCTGCCACAATTTTCGGAACCTGGCCCCCAAGACCGCCGGGGGGGGGG
>MNCI01021850.1:2038-33725 GCA_015680685.1 Gnetum montanum
ATGAAGAATCAGTCTTAGAATCTAGAATATCTTTTGAAACTTTTAAACTTTCCAAACTATCAATCTTCTTGGTCATGAACTGAAGATAGTATTTCTAATTTCTTAAGCCTTTCTGGTAACAAAGAATGGTTGATGTACTAAAATTATAAGGCTTATGAACTTAGAGGCTAAATTTTCAGCCCTCCTTCTAGCACCAAAAGAACTGTTGGTGACCGTTTGGGATGTGACCGCCAACGAGTGTCCTTGAACAGGATTTAGGTGCTTGTTGGTCTTTGGCAACACCAAGGCCCAGATACCTCTAAATAGACTCAGCAGTTAATGTGAGTATGTGTGTATGTTGTTGCAGTGTGCGGTTGTGAAAAATGAAATGATTGCGTTGTGTGTAAACTACAAATGACTTATCTTAAAGAGATTCAGCCAACTTTGCCAAGTACTGTGAGTTGTTGAGAGTCCCTATTTCGTTTAATTGCCTAGTCTACGTGGTCCTTATAATACCTACTTGTAACAAATAAAATTTTGCAAAAACATTTGAGCACAACTCCGCGAATCTACTCCTAATTTTCCCCAGAGAAAGAGATAGTTCCACAAGAAAACTAGAAATAGAGCAAGAATCAATGGAAATAGACAGAAAAGAAAGTAGATTTGTGTTAAGACCTCAAATATTTAAACAAAGTAAAATGATATAAGTAAACACTTCTCAATAAAGCTATCCCAAATTCAATATCTACAAATTGTTCAAACTTCCAAGGCTCAAATAAGCAATTTCTTCAAGACAATCCTACTATGCTACCAAAAATTGCTGCGTAAACTATCACATACGAGGCCCCATTTTGGCTAGATAATGGATGTCAAAAATTGCATTCAACAGAACCTTCGAAAGACTTGACAATTTTTGATTGAAATACCATGGAAATTCACTTTAAAGATAAAAAGAAGCTATTCTGGTCCCATCAAAATACCAAAGATTTTCTGAACCCTCTTGACTATTAAATCATTCAACGGCTTGACTACAAGCATAGGCTCTCTTACAATGATCTCAATAGAAGTTCTTATATGTTGCACAATAATCAAATTTACTACTAAAATGCTCTTAAGGCTTTCGAACACAAGCGCTTCTATAGAGAAATTTTAATAGAAACTTTCAATCGTACAACAAGAACAATAAGAGTAATCTAAAAACCCCAAAATTACTTGCCAAGGATGATACTATCTAAATCACTAGCTAAACAATTTAAACAAAATAAAAATAAAACATAACTCACAGGACTATGACAAAGAGGCTGAAATCTTTTCTTTAGCAAGCCATCTTACAAGCAATCTTTCACAATGTGTGACTCCAAGTGTGACCCCAAGTGTGGTCAAGTGTGTGATCCCAAGTCTTCCAAAGTGTGTTGTCTTGTCTCCCCCCTTGTGATCCTTTTTATTCTTATCCTTGAAGCCTTTTTATAGGGTTCAAAGGTAATTACATACTTTAAAATATCTTAGCTAACTTCTCTACCAAGTAAGAAAGTTACAACTTACCTAACTAGTTAGGAGATATTTCTCACCAATTTAGTTGGGAAGTTATGTAGTTAGGAAGTTATACATAAAGTTAGGAGGAATTTATGCTAACATTGATATTTGTAAATATTACAAATATTTTATGGGTAATAACTTATACAATAATGTTTGAAAAATAAATTCAAGACCTCAATATTATGAGAGCTTTATTCACTTGGAATAATTAAATTAATGGTAAGTCTTCATCTGGGCACTTGGAATAATTAAATTAATGGTAAGTCTTTAGCGATGAATAAAATTGCAACTTTGATTTATCGAAATTATCAAAAATATCTCATAGCTCTATTAATTCGATTGTACACCTGTCTTAGTGTGGCTTCGTATCTCTGTTGTCGCATTCAGTGGACTGATATGGAGATAACGAATGCGTCAGTGTTGGGCATTGCTGCTGTTTTGGTGTTCAATTGCTGAAGAGTGGAGGAGGAAGATTTTCCTTTGAAAAATGGTGTGCTGAACATGCGGTTCTGGAAGAACAGGCCAAGATTCCTTTGGTTCCAGCAGCCAATGACAAACACGATTTAGGGTTTCAGCTGCCTGAAATTTTTTCCCCAAATTCGCCTAGGGCATGGATCTACACGCTGAAGGAACGAAGAGCATCAGCTAAAGATGGCAAAGGGTATGGTAAGTTGAGAAATGGCCTTGCAACTACCAAAAAATCCTCTTCGTAATGTACACCTTGCGGGCCTTGCAGAGAACGTCTGGGAAGGCATTGAAGGCGAGCAGATCTGGGGAAAGCTGAAGCGTTGCATATCGATGGGAAAAATTTGAAACTGAAGGTGTCACTACCCAAATCCAAGAACTACCGCCGCGAAGCTTTGATGAGCGGTAATGACCATAAGAGCTCCTCCTCCGCTGTTAGAAAATCTCCTCCAGATCTGCTGTTGGATGGTTCATCCACTGATCCACTACCACGCGGGTGTTTGAGACAGTGTTGCAAAATAAAATGTATACTCCACAAAGGATAAAGGTTAACGCAACCAAAAATTAGGCAGCAAGAGCTAGGAAATAAACCAATGGCTTTAGCCAAACTTAGGAGAAAACAAACACGTAGCAATGGAAGAAGCAAAGTCACTGCAGCCAAGATAATCAACGCATAGCGCGAAGATTGGAGAGCATTTTTATCTGGTAAGATAACCAGTCACATTTCTGAGACATATCCTTGTTCAAATCTTCCTCTCCAAAATACAGCATAAAGCTTCCAGCTAATGCAGCAATTTTAGAAGAATGAGGATGATCAGTCTTGGGTTGCAACTTGAACACTGATCTTTGTAAACATATTCTTTGCCACAGCAACAGCAACAAAGGGTAATGAGCAGCATAAATCCATAAAAGATGAACCAGAGAGCACCAACAGTAAATAGAGCAACCTTGTAAACCCAACAGAGGCCCAATAATGGCAATAGGTGAGGTTCCATCTGCCAGTGTAGGTATCAAATCGATTTAGAGGATCAGGCCTTCTGGTCCTATCAGCTGCTAGGAAAAAATCGAGCAAAGTCTTTTGGTGTCCATGAACGGATCCTCTAAAACTGGATAATTTTGGGTGGAAATCTTATAAACCAACGTTTATACCTGAAATTCTACGTAGATTTTTTTTATAATTCTACTATATATAGGAATGGTACTTCTATATATTTTTTCTTAAATAACAAAAATGCTATTGTTAACTTATTCTTTTCCTCTTAAACTGAAATTTTAGCCACTTCTCCAAAAATTCTTAAACAATTTAATCTTACCAACCTGCTCCATGAAATGGCCAAATGTGCCAACACTTTGTTTCTTTCTCAGTCAAAGTCATTGTAGAGGCTCTAAACATACCCAATGTGGGGGCCAAAGTAGGACACTTATCCACTAGGTTTGACATAGAAACAAGGAAGCTATGGTTGAAATGGACATATAATAAGGAAGACAAAATATATAATGAGCTGACTCTAGAAGAGAGAATTTATTTCAAGATTGGCACATAAAGGGCTGAATAGGATATCAACCTACATGGCGAGAGGAAGTGCAATCTTGATGGACAAATACAACACCAACCTTGCCAAATTGTACTTCATGGAGATTGAACGACGATTTGAGGAAAGAAAGGTAGGGAAGCCCATACTTCCATTCCCTTACTTGATCAGGAGACTATGTAGCAAGCTGAAATCCTGGGTTACACTAATGACATTCCTAGGAAGGCCCAAAATGCCTCATTCTCTGAGTTGCTCAAACTAGTAGCACTAAGGAAAGACCTTGGTGAAGAGAAAGAACAAGAACCAGAAAAGGAATGAGAACAAGAACCAGAGAAGGAGCCAAAACAAGAACTAGAGCAAGGATGAGAGTTGTAAGTTCCACCACCACCATTGCAAGATTATAGGCCTACAATGAGCCATCTATAGCAAATTACTGAAACTATTAGCTAGGGAAGCATGAATGAATCCAACCTCTTTCAAGTCACTAATGCTACCATTTAGCCCATGATCTTTGTTGATCCATCAAAGGGATAGATCTCTTTGCAATTAGGAGGAGAAGCCTAGTGGTCATTGCAAATCTCTAGGAATGCTGCATCTTTTCAAGTGATGCTCGAAATTGGAGAAGGTGCCACAGTCGTGGTCATGCAACACCAAGATGTGGTAGGCACAATAGAAGTTATAAAAGAACAAATTAAAGAATCCTTTAATGTGCATGTTATGTATCCAGTGGACTTAACTAGAACTAGAGATGCACAAATGTTAGCTGGGACTCTGATGACTCCTACAACTCATGAAAATGTACTCGATAGGTTACTGTAGACTGGGCAAGTCATGATAATCCTCTTCAACATTCCCAATGATGTCACTATAATTCAATCTGACCTGATAGCCATTAAAGGAAAACTAATCATGATAGAGACCAGAGTAGAGCATGCAAAAGAAAAGGTACATCAATTGCAACAAGAGCTTGTCACCCTGAGGATTGAAAGAAGGAATCCTTCCCATTTTATTACACTTGATTAGTTGGAGTAGTTTCAAATAGAGTAGCTGGGCCAATTAGTTAAGTAGAATAAAGTAGCTAAACAGGAAAAGGAGAAAGCCATCTAGAATTCCTTAGCTATCAAAGCCTAAACATATGCTCATGTGAAGGCACTAACCATCACCTAGGAAGAAAATAAGCAACTTGCTATTGATAACACAAGGTTGGCCACCATTGAAAAGTAGAAAAACATATTAGATGAGAGTATCCATCAGTTGAGGGAGTAATTGGTGAGGGTCAACTAGGACATAAGTAGATTGGCTAGAGAGAACTAAACCCTCTCAATGGAGGAGATACACGTTATATGTCAGAAGTTAGCAATTGAGATAAGTGCATGGTAGAATGAGGCTAAAAAAATAAGAAGTTGAAAGAGCACTTTCGGGACCAGATTGTCATGTACAAGTAAATCAACAAAAAATAAATCTAGATGGCAAAGGCTTGCATCAGTTCCATGTCAACACAAAACCTTGACTGGTAGCCCATCTTGGAGAGCTACGCCCTAGTCCACCAAGTGGAAGTGAAAAATAAGGATCTATAGATTGAGGATTTGAAGGAGTACATGGTGTTAGCTCACCTTCGTTATGCTAGCATTGTCATGTTAATAGTGAGTCAACCTAGAAATGAATTAGAATAAGTAGCAGCCACCTATGCGCTATATGAGAAAGAGTTTGTAGATTGGACAGATGTTCTATAGAAACTCCACATAGAAAACTTGGAACTAAAAAAAATTAAGGCTTGTTATCATGGGCAAAGAGATGTAGCTTTAGACCTGGCTAGGAGACTAATAGATTATCATGAATTAAGAGAAAAGGCTAGGGCTTTTGAGGAGGAACAAATGTAGTTTGTAGCATGGTACGTGAAAGCCAATCAGATGTTCTCGCAACTTCTATGTTCATGGGATGTACTAGCTCTAGCACATATTGGATCATTAACCTAGATAGTGCATGACTTGAGAATGGAGAAGGAGAAGTTGCAGGTGCTCTTTGATCATTAAAATTTCTAGAAGCCTGTTGACAAAGGGAAGTAGCCAATGGAAGAGCCACCATCTCTGGGAATTGCATAGCTTTCTCAATTTTGTTATTTTGTCATGTCATGTCCACTTTTTTTTTTCTTTTTTTTTTGCAAAAACACCATTACGACATGAAATAGTTAGTTTTGTATCTATTAGAGTCTATCAATAATCCCATACCTTCCCAATATTTTGTAAAGAACTTGTTCCTCATTTTTTTGAACTTGAGGACAAGTTTTCATTTAGTTGCGGGGGTATGATGAGTCATGTTTTGGTAGAGCTTCAATATTGGATATCCAATATCAGAGCCATGTTATCAAATATCTAATATTAAGACACAACCTCTAATGTCAAGAATCTGATATCACCTCTTTTGTGATAGTATATAAATACAACACTTGGATGCATAGTTTGGATATATATTATATAGATTTTAGATGTGGACATAGAGAAGTTTTGTTAGTTTGTTTCCAATGTATGCTTGCAGTATAATGTTAAGTGATTGTATGACATCCTTATTCAAGTGTGACGTATTTAGACACGTTACATGTTTAGCAATAAAGATTGAGATTACTTCAATCATTGCAGCATCCACTTAGCTTTATTATTGTTAATTACTTAAATGCTTAATGTATTCCTTAGTTAATGATTATCATTTATTGTTCTTTATTGTTTCTTTCATTATGTAGAATGGGTACGACTCATTGTAAGCACTTAATTGTAATTTCTTGGTAACCTAGTAGTGTTATCATTTAGTAAACCTAGTAACGGTATACTTGGTAATCTGAGCAGTAGTTGCACAAGTTCCAAGGTATGTAAGGAAGGCTAGGAATGGATACTCATTGCACGTAGGCTAGTTTAGACTTTACTTTTTGTTGTTAATTAGTTAAATAATTGATTTACTTATTATCATTAGGAGTAGCACAAGGCCAAAACAATATCAAGAATCATATGCCTCACTCTGGACTAAAGCATAAGTGACAAAGCTACCACTAGTCCAAGTGGGAAGATAAAAAATTTTGATCAAGACATAAGGATCTAGATGCCACAACTAGTCCCATCCATAGAATTTGACTGGATCACATGTGAATTCTTTTGATTTGTATGGTTGAAAATAGGGGTACTTGACACTCATCATTGCATAAAATCAACTAGAATAGAGTCTTCAAACTATGCTTAGAGGTGGATTTTCCTGTGGCTCGGATGGTCATTCCTCCTTTCCTAGTTCGGCAGATGGCTTAGGCTATTCTACTTCTACATCTAGAAATTTGAAAGTATCAAATAGTGCCTTCATTTTCTCCTCTTTACTTTGTGGATCATTAATGATCCAAGTAGCATAACCTAAATTGGCTAGTGTTGGTATGTCACATGGATAAGGTAGTATGGGAAACATTTTATTTTTGTTAATAAACTAAGCTACAAATTACTTTTGTTTGATGTTAAACATTCGCACAAGGTTTTGTAGCTCATGGTAATCACTTAGTCTCTTGGCTAGGTTAATCATTGATCTTCAAATTTGCTCTTGAAAACTTTAGGATTCACATTAGCCACTTCCAGTTTTTGCTTTGTCTCCTTATGAAGCTTAAACTTTGCCTCATAGAGGCTGTAGGAGCTAGCCACCCACTTTTCCAACTTTAACCATAATCATTTTGTAGTTAGCAACATCAAGTTTACACACATGAGGTTGGCTAACTCTATGTATTTAGTTATTTCTTCAATCTATAACTCCTTTAGGAAAATTTCTACTTTATTGTATGCATTTAGTTTATCAAAGATGGCTGCCATGCATCACATCTTTGTTAGAGTTGCTAGAGGGATTTATTTACCTTAGCCTTCGTTAGCTTGATCTCTTTCTTGTTTACCTCCATAAGCATTCTAAATTGGTTCTTGTGATGATTTTTCACTTTTTTATATTTCAAGTCTTTGTTTTTCCAAGTGACAATCTCAACGGTGATCTTTGGTGAATGGCCTAAACCTTTTCCATTGAGAGATTCCTATTTTCAATAGCTAACCTCTTGATATCTTGATTTACCTTAGTGAGTTATTCTTACTATTACTGGATGTATTCATTTAGTTACTCTTTCTGTGCCCCAACTTTTTGTAGACATCAATTCTTTTTAGTTAGAGTCATATTTTCCTTGTGTGTGTACACGATATCTAATAATCATGTATCCTAGACTGCATGCTCCTTGAAATTCTTTACATCTCTTAGTTTTTTCTAGAGCTATTAGAAAGCTTAAGCTCTTGTAATTTTTTTCTATAGAATGATAGGGTTTGATAATTAGGCTTTGAGTTTCACAACCTCAAATCCCAACCTTTAATTGATGTTGGTAGATTCTTTGAGTTGTGCTTCTGTAATAAGTAACTTACTGATTATCTCAAGTAGTTATGACTAAGTTATTGTTATATTTTCAAGGATGTCAAAAATATTTTATACCGGTTACCTGAATCCAACTAGTCATTCCAACATCTCCTTGTGTTGTGATGCACTCATTCCCTTACTTCTGATTCCTACAAATACTTAGATATCTTCCATGATAGTGATGTCTAGAATAGATGTTGTAGGAGCACATAGAGCCTCTTTAATTCTATTAGCAACCACTTCAGTTGCTATCTCTTGGTCATTGTGTGGCATTACCAAAACTTTGTGCCTTTCCCTTCTTCTAGCATGATTGAGAAAGTTGCCCTATTTCTATAGATTTGAAGGAATCGTTTTCCAAGAATGGATATGATGATATCTAATGTGTTAGGATTAGTGCAAATTGGAGCTTATTCCTTTGTGTAGAGAACATGTGGCTAAGGTTATCCATTGGCTAATTAATTTTCCTTATGACTTCATTGAGATGTCTCATGGCTGTGGTATACCAATGATTTACCACTACCACTGGAGGCTTGCTACTACATTTGTTCTCTAAGTTTCCTTAGGTGTTTTTCTATTGCTACCATTTCAAGTGTTTTATTTAGTATTTTTTATGGTGATATAGATAATGCTTTTTCTTGGAGTTTCGTGAGGTCCTTTTCCTTCATAATTTCCTACCATGATGTAGTAGGGACCCTATGGATCATGTCGTTGGAATAGCATGTTGTTTCCCCCATTTTGTAGAGTTTCTTAATAAGGAAAGGAAAGGAAAGTACCTTCCTACCCTTTTCATTTTCTTTAAATCTCTTCTCAATATCTAGGAAAATGAGTTGAGGAATGCTAATAGGGAACTTCATACGTAGAGCTACACATGCCTTTGTAGAGAACATAGTGACTTTACTTGGCAGTACCATTGGATTAAGGTGGTAGGTTGAAAACTTCAAGTACATATGTTTCACCTTTATAAGAGCACTATACTGCTTATAGTCTACTTCATGGTAACACAGAGTCCATTCCTTTTTAACTTTTACATCTACCTATGTTAAAACCTTAGTTAATTTTGCCCTAGTGTTGGACAATTTGAGGGCTTCTGGTATGGCCTTTACTATGTAGGAAATTGATGAGTAGCATGTACCCCCTACATCCAACCATACGACTCACAAGTGTTCACATTCAATCTGGTTAAATTTCATGAATGGGACTAGTGTGGTATCTAGATTATTAAGCATTGATCACAGGTCGTTGTCTCCTCACTTAGACTAGTGGTAGTTTTGTCACGTATGGTTTAGTCCAAAGTGAGGCATATGATTGTTGATGTTGTGCAACTAAGGCTAAGCTATGTGAAAGTATGAAAATTAATTATTTAATATAATTAATAAGAATAAGATAAATCCTAAACTATCCTAAGGATGATGAGTATCTGTTCCTAGCTTATCGTACACATCTTGAACTCATGTACCCAATGCTAGGATTACTAATTGTTATGCTACTAGGCGAATCGAGCAATAATGTTGCTGGGATTACCAAGTGAATATGTGCTTACACTCAAAATTGGTTGCACTCATTTTACTAATTAATTAACGTGCATGGAAATGTAAATATTAACTAAGTACATAGAAAATAAATTACATTGAAAGGAAATTGATTTAAGTCAAAGTGTTGTAATGGATAGGAATTAATCTCGATCTTATTGTTATTCATGGAATGTGTTTAGGTACAATGCGACTCAAATAAGGCATCATACAATTAACTCAAATCCACATTGTGAGCACTTATTGACTATTTACTAGTATTATAGGAGAAAACTGCAAGAGTCTAGCTACATTATTGACCAAATGGTGCCAAATACGTAGTGGGTGCTCACATATTTATATGAAAATACATGCATTGAATGAACTAGGATACATTAATACATTTAGCTATGTTGATGGGGATTTATTAATGCATTTAGCTGCATCAACAGGGATGCGTCGATGAGGGTACATTGACGAAGATGCGTTGATGGGGCTATGTTAACACATCTAAGATGTGTTGTCCATTAATGCATCAACGCATTTTCATCCACACATATGCATTCACACATCTAAGATAGATCAACAAGAATGTGTTGATGTGGCTTCATTGATGAGGATGCATCTATGAAGTTGCTTGGCATATCATGTCTCATCATACCCCTATGATTCACTACAAACTTGTTCTCAAGATATATATAAATGGATGAAGTTTCATTACAGAAATTGTAGGGTGACCAAGACTCGATTGGCTACCATTACAAAATTGGAGTGTGGTGTTACAAAATTTTATTTGAGTGCATGTATTACAAAATGATAAAAAGGTTGGATAGACATCAAATTTTGCAAAATTATAGAGGTCTTCAAAGATTCACTGAAGATATTTCTTCTTGTTTTCACTAGTGGTGGTAGAATTTCCAACATTAATTGTTATGTTGATGCTTTTCTTTTTACGCAAAACATTCTTGTAAGGATGGACTGAAGTTTTTTTTCATCATCCCATGGATCTAACAAACATGTGATGTTTGAGCTTTTATCCCTTTATGTGCTACTATTTGTCCATGGGCATAGCCTCCATTGTTCTTCTCTTGGCCTCATTTCCTTTGCATTTAAAAGACCTTCAACCTTAGGGATTTCATTTGGCATCATTTGAAATCACCAAATGATCAACATTAGTTTTGATAATTTTTCATTAAAGATTAACCCTTCCCAAATCTTTAGTTAGCTCAAAATTTGAGAAATTGTTAGCAAGCTCAATATGATTCCATAATAATGCTCCCCAAGGCTCTAAGGTAACTAAAATCAATAAGTTTTTTCCATTATTTTGATTATTTTTACTATTAGTTGCCATAATATTCAAAAATGGGGAGTTAGAAAAATTTCAAAAATTACATCCTTAAATCCCCCATGATAAATGAGCTTAACTCCTAAAGCACACAAGTTTTTGAACAATTAAAACCAAAGGTCTAGTTCACAAGATGGTTAGGAAATTTTGCGTTTAGAGGAAACTTCAATATAAAAGCATTAAAGATAACTTAAAATTAATGAGAAGTTGATCACAAAATCATGCATAAATTTAGATAAGTTGTTAATGATGTTCTTAAAGATGTAAGGTTTGGTTCAAAGCCATGATCAACAAAATTTATGTAAGTGGATCCTCCCTAGAGTAGGCTCATGCCATAATGCCCTCACATAACCACCTCTATAGATGTCCATGAACACCTTAGACGTTAAATTTAAATGATGCATTTGGTCCAAACAACACACAACTACCTTGGTTAGGATCCAAACCATACTATACAAAATCATTAAGCCCATAATTTCATGTTGCAATGAGGTGAATAATGGGATGAGAATGGATTTCATAGATTGGGATGTAAGGTATTTAACCATGTTTGCAATAGGTTCTTGTGTCAATTGTGATTAAAATGACTATCATACCTATTTGTCCAAGTTTTAGACTAAGTTCATACCATTAATATTGGCCTTGCATTAATGTGTCCCTTCTTTCTGACCATCATGACTCCATAATAATCATAGATGATGAGTCACGTTTTGGTAGGGCTTCGATATCAAAGCCATGTTATTGAGTATTCGATATTGGGGCACAACCTCTGATGTCACCTCATTTGTGCTAGCTTATAAATACAACACTTGGGTGCATAGTTTGGATATAGATTTTAGAAATAGACATAGAGAAGTTTTGCCAGTTTGTTTTTACTGCATGCCCATAGTGTGATGTTAAATGATTATACAACATCCTTAATCAAGTGTGACGTACTTGGACACGTTACATGTTTGGCAATAAAGATTGAGATTCCTTCCATCACTATTGGGTTCACTTAGCTTTATTAGTGTTAATTACTTAAATTCTTAGTTAATGATTATCATTTATTGTTCTTTATTGTTTCTGTCATTAAACAAAATGAGTACAACTAATCATGAACACTTAAGTGTAATTTCTTGGTCACCCAATAGTGTTATCATTTGGTATGCTTAGTAATGGTATGCTTGGTAATCCTAGCGGTAGTTGCATGAGGTCCAAGGCATGTATGGAAGGTTAGGAATGGATACTCATCACACATGGGCTAGTTTAGACTTTACTTTCCATTGTTAATTAGTTAGACAATTGATTTCCTTATTATTGTTAGGAGTAGCATAAGGCTGAAACAACATCAGGAATCATATGTCTCACTTTGGACTAAACTATATGTGACAAAGCTAACAGTAGTTCAAGTGGGAAGATAGAGAACTATGAGTAAGACATACCAATATAGATTCCATAACTAGTCCCATCCATGAAATTCAACTAGATCGTGCGTGAATGCTTGTGATTTGTATGGTTGGGTGTAAGGTGTACCTGTTGCTCATCATTGGCATTGTTGTTGGGGACGATGCTAGTTATCTAGATTAGTTATATTATACATGATCTCTGTAAATGCATTAATGATTTATCTTTTAGAAAATATTAAGTTACACACATCATAAACTAACAACAATGTCTCTTTCATGTGGAAGCAATAATGCATCATATGAAGAGATCATTCATTGAAGAACTAATGAGATATATGTTGAAGATAATTGGAGTGACCAACCTCATGTAGGGGATTCATATATTCATAACCACCCTGACTACACTCAAGGAGTACATTCACCTATGGCAGACAATCCTAGAGGAGATAGAAAAAGCCCTAGATTGGGGAGGGCCTCAAGGCCTAGGACCTCTGTAAAACCTAGAAAAGATAAATTAAGGGACAATGAGAAGAACTATAGAAGCCATGGAGATTCTTCCAACTCCTCATCTTCTTCTTCCTCTTCAATATCTAGTTTTGATAAAGATGAACGTAGGCATAGAAATAAAGCTCCACTATGGGGTTGAAATAAGGATAGAAATCAACACCAAGGGAAAAATCAAAGACATAAAAATGAACATAGGAAAGATCATCATAATCAGATAAATAGAAATAGAAATTTTTTCTATGACATGTTTGATGTTGGTGAATCATTTTTGGCCACTAAGAGCATGATGCAGATTGTAGAGGTAGTTAAAATACCTCACAGGCATTGAAAGGAAAGTCGCATCAAAAGGCTTGACATGAATAACATCCCTAAATTTGTGGGAGGCTATAATTCTAATCCGCAACATAATTTACAAGCCTTCCATGATGCTTGCATCTTACAAAACATTGAAAGTGGGTGGCAGAAGCTTAAGCTCTTTTGTAGAACACTAATAGACAAAGTTGAAGTGTGGCATAGATTGGTGAAACCAAATTCAATCCGTCAGTGGTCCACAATGTTGGAACTTTTCAATGATAAATACCAAACCTATTCAAGGGTGTCCAACCTAAGGAAATAGATCTAAGGATGGAAATAGGAACAACATGAACCTTTGGATATGGCCCTAGATAGATACTATTCTCTATTGTACAGATATCTAGGCTATAGTTTCTCTCAAGAGGAGCAAATTTTTCACATCATAGATGGGCTTCATAGTTAAGCTAGAGAGACCCTTGGGAGGTATGCTCAAGGTTGATTATATGAAATGAGAACCCGTTAGATCCAAAGGCTAATTGAACATGTGGCAAAAGAAGAAGGAGAGCTATGTAAATGAGAGAATGTTGAGAAATATCACTGGAATCCAACTCTTCAAAAGAAGAGGGTTCATCTCTATGATTAGGAAAAGAGACACCTCTCAATGAGGTTATTTCATAACAAACCTTGTTAATACAAAAATCTATTGACAAGCTTGAAGAAAGGTTAGATAAGATGCCAGAATAGATAAATGAAAAAGTTACAACTTACATAGAAACCGTAGAGGAGAGAGTAATGCAAAACAAATCAAATGATCATAATAAAAGAAGGAAAAAGGACCAAGAGACAAGTAAGAAAATTGATAAGAAGAAAGGGAAAATTGCTATAGAAGAAGAGGCTATAGACTCAACCATTGAAGAAGATGATGGATGTGACATTTGCCTATATGATCATTTGAAGGGCTATTGCCTAGTCATGTTACATATACATGAGTATTGGGCTTTTACATTGAATCCCAAGTTCATACAAAAGAAAATATCTAGGAAATTACCTTTCTCACAAGGGAATTATAGATAGTCAAACAACCAGTTACACTATCCTAGTGAGACTTCTTACTAGCCTCAACACTATCATCAACCGTAGTGGCAAAACCCATAGTCATTGGGGAGGCCATCATTAAACCAGCCCTACCCTTATTGTCAACTAGATCCATCTAGATACTACATTCAAAAATCTATTTTAGCAACTAGTTCTACTTTCTCTACCTCAAATCACTACTACTACTCTTGCAAATATCATCAACCCACAACATCCTCTCTGAGATCACCACCTCACACCTCTCACCTTTCATCATATCCTCAATATTCTCATACTCATTTGCATCACATGTTATGGCCAATAACATAGGAAGGTATAGCACCACAACATCAGTGAAAGAATGCTACTTGTGCTATGAACATACATAGAAATGATAATTCTAGTAGATCCCCACCACAATCTCAAAAACACCCTTTCTTTAGGATGGTTCCTATGTGTAAGCACAACACTCATGAACCTACTAACTCATCCAAACTAGCATAATGCCAATCAAGTGCAACATCCTTCCTTTCACAACCAATGTCCTCTAATCATATGCAAAGGCCAACATCCATCATCACTCCAATGATTGGCAAAAATAATGAATCTAGCACTATGGAGAGACAAAACAATCCTTGCATCACTAATCATGATAAAGGATGCAGTCATGGGTCAAACATTTGCAAAGTTAACACAACTCCTATTCTGATCCACTGTACATTTCAAAACCAAGTGTGTGAGCAACAACCTATCTATGCAGCCATCACTAAACTAGAAGACACCTAGTGGATTGAAAATCAAGGTCTAACACTATCTCACAAATGCATGGAGCCTATCTACCTAGTTATTAATTCTTGTCTTGGTCAAAATATTAGTCATGGGGGAGATGCCCCATCCTAAAATCAAGAATTAATAAGTGTTTTTCATCTTTTTGTTTTACAATTTGTTATCATTTTTTCATTTCTTGATACAAATTTTTTGCTATTATTTTCAACTTTTTCCACACTTTATTTTCATTTCCTTTGTTAATAATCTTGTTTGTGAATAAAATGACAAGATGTAGCCCAATGAGGTTAGGTTTTTTCTATGTTGTCAAAGTCATGATGGACTAATTATTTGGATAGTGAGGCAATGTCATCCATCCATCCATCCATCCCATTAATAAGAGGTTCTTACCATGGTCATAATGATATTATTTTTTCCATCATCAAACTACAAAATAACTCATAATCATTGTGCCTGGATAGAAAAGTGAAAAACCAAGTTTGAATGTGAAGGGTATGACATCAAGAAAACTTGTGGAATCTCTTTGACCACTTCTACATGTTCTATCATGTTGCTAAGGCTATAATTATATCCTTGTAGATCTAATGAAAAATGAAAGTAAGAGTAAAATAAGTGTTTCCTTACCATGTCACTAGAAATACATGTTACCCATGCTTGAAGGTAGTCCTTTGGTAAGGTTGATATAGATAAAAAATAAAATGAAAAAGAATAGAATAAATTTTTGAGGGTTCCATTCAAATGACATGTTACCCATGCCTAAAGGTTGGTGACCTATTAGAAGTTAAAGAAGAAGAGAGTGTCATGAATAAACTCCTTCCTTGGACAAAACACTAAGTCATGCTACTTTTTACAATGATGGTAGTCTTATGGTTGTTCATCAAAGAGATAAAATAATTTGATGTCACTGAAATGTGGTTTGGACTTGGTTTGAATTTTGGAAAGAAGGGCTAATGATTACTTTAACTATTAATAACACACAAGGATTCATGATGCCTATGGTAAGGCACCTCACACCCTAATGTCTATAATCCTTTCTAAAATTCATCTCATCTCATTGTGCATATGATCATAACTTGTGGTTTTATGTAACATAGAGTTATTCTCTCAAATTGGTGGTTCTAACATGTGTGTTTTTCTAAATAGTTATGCATTGAATTCAACCCCTTTCGTGCCTATGAACATTTTTAGGTGTGGTTATACAAGGGCATCAAGGGCTAAAGCCCGCTTTAGGATGGACCCACTTGTATAACTATTGTAGCTTGTACTTATTTAACACAACCACATCATCTTGAACCTTCCAAGTGCATAAACATTAATTTCAAAAGCTTCCCTTATCATACAACCTATCTATTCTATATCATGGATTCAATACCGTTTTCTTACATCTTCCAAAGCTTTTAATTTCTACGATTCTATTTTCCAACATTATTGGTGCTCAAATACATATTCTCACTTACCCTAGAACTTTGAACTCTACATGAAACCTTCCAACCAATCACAAGGCTTCATTTTCCATGCTGAATGTCACCATGAAATGTAATTTTAAAGCATATGATATCAGTTACACAAAAACTATAAATAGGACCCTCACAATTCTTTAGAAATCATTTTCATCATTTGTAGCTAAGGGATTTTTTTGCATTTTTTTTCTCTTGACTAAAAGCTTTGTGAACCCAATTTCCACATGCGATATCTAGCTCCATACTACTCTAATTTTTGTGGTTTTCAAACCTATTTGATCCCAGAGTTCAATTTTGTTGAAGGGTGGGGGGCGGGGGGGCTTTAGGGGGCTTGTGTGAAAAAATTGCACCAATTTTTCAAAATTTGCTATTGCCCAGAAGGTATTATAAGGGTAAGAATATTGAAAAAATTAAGCTTTTTAATGAATAATCAGTTGTATGCATGCCAGAATCTTTAATTAAAACTTCTAAGAAATCTTAACAGTCATTATAGGCTATACATAAGGAAAAAGAAGTCAATTACGAGGGTTGTAAAAGAAGTTAACATTTTTTGGGCATTTTTCTTAAAATTTTTCTAAATTTGCAATTACATGAACTAAGAACTTAATGAAAATAAGGACATGAGTGAGGTATAAACCTATTGATGACAAATGAAAAACACCTTAGTAACCTAAAATCCTTGATTGATTACAAATGGTCCCAAAAAGAGAAGGAAAAGAAGGACGTTCACAGGGTGCAAGCAAACACCCAAGAGGTGGTAGAGGCCAACTAGGAGAATAAGGTCCACCAATTGAGTATGAAGAATAGGAGGCCTAATTATTTAGCATTCATCAAGAATCCCCTGTTATAGAATAGTTGGTCTAGGCAAAGGCCACGGGACCACAAGATCAAGTGTAGAGACAATGCCTCAAGTTGTCCCAAGAATGCCTTCAAGCCATCCAGGAGTGATCCATGTTGATCATGGTCATCGTGGAAATGAACTTTGGTCCATTCATGGAATTTTTTCTTGAGGTGGTCAAAAAAAAACTTCAAGCATCACCTTTATGGCACATTTTTTTGAAAGTGGTAAATGGTACCTTGGTGAGACGTACCAATTCTAGCATAATAAAGAGTAGGGCACCATTGTCAACATTGGCAGAATCTCTATTTTTTTCTCAGCTAAGGCCATTGCAGAGCCTCTAAACATACCTAATGTAGGGGCCAAAGTAGCACACCTATCCACAAGATTTGACACAGAAACAAGGAAGCTGTGGCTGAAGCGAGCATATAATAAAGAAGACAAAATATATAATGAGCTGACTCTGGAAAAGAGAATTTACTTTAAAGTCAACACATACCACCTCTTCCCCACTATAGAGCTAAACAAGATATGAACATATGTAGCCAGAGAAAGTGCAATCTCTATGGGAAAATACAATGCCAACCTTGCCCAATTGTACTTCATGAAAATTCAACGGTGGTTTGAGGAAAGAAAGATAACGAAGTCGACACTTCCATTTCCTTGGTTGATCAAGAAGCTATGCAAGCGAGTTGGAATCCTAGGTTACACCAATGATGTTCTTAGGAGGTTCCAAAATGCTTCATTCTCATAGTTTCTCAAACAAGTAGAACCAAGGAAAGACCTTGGAGAAGGGAAAGAACAAGAACTAGAAAAGGAACGAGAATAAGAACTAGAGAAGGAGCCATAAAAAGAACTAGAGCAACGACATGATCTGCAAGTCCCACTGCCACTACTGCAAGATTATAGGCCACAATGAGCCATTTGCAGCAAATTGCTGAAACTATCAGCTGGGGAAGTAGGGATGAATCCAACCTCTTCCAAGTCATTGATGCTGCCATTTAGCCCATAGTATTAGTCGGTCCATCAAGGGGACAAATTTCTTTGCAATTGGGAGAAGAATCATGGTGGTCATAGTAGATCTCTGGGAATGCCACATCTTTTCAAGTTGTGCTTAAAATTGGAGAAGGTGTTTTCACTAGATACACAAGGCATAAATAGAGGTTCATCCCTAGTATGCAAGCATACATCAAATTCCTAAAACATTGAAGGTGATCAAGTATCGATGATGCAAAGCTGCAATAAGCATACAATAGAATGCTGTAACAGCACTGGTAGTGCAAAATATATGGATGCTGATACCAATGTCAATAGATTTAACAATTTTTGCAATGATACTCTTCTCTATATTTTGTCATTGACTTTATCTTACAAGACATTAGTAAGGTGTCATGTGCTTTCAAAATAATGGATTTCACTACATACCTACTTGCCATAGTTGCATCTCCATATGGTAGATTGTTTTTTTGGCTATAATGGTTATGAAGATTTTTGGACAAAGGTAAGCATCTATGAAAATCTAGTAGACCATCTTCTTCTGCATCATTTGCCAAAATAGTTAGAAGTGCTCTCACTAGATACATTTTTCTTAGAATTAGTTGAAACATGGTTGCAAAGTGTAGTTGTTCCTACTGTTGAGTTTCTCACCTTGGTAAACTATGAAAAAACTGATGTTTTTGATAATTTGTTCTTGTGCACATATCTGAAAGCTTTGAAACTTGATGATTTTAAATTACTAAACCATCATTACCCCTTATCTTTTACTGGGTTTCTACACTTAAGGCAATGCCATCTTTGTAACGTTACTGTAACTCCAAACTTGGGGCCTTTCCTTAAGAAAGTCCTTGTTCTTAATTATCTTTGATTGGAAAATGTTAGAGTGCATAATTTCAACTACAACACTAGAAAAATCTCAATCCCATTGAAGACTCTACAAATTTTGGATATTGAGAACATGAGAGTAGACATGGGATATCTTGAAATTCAGTTAGCATGTCCACACTTGCTGACTCTGGATATTTCACATTCAATAGTGATTGTACTATGACCATAAGTAAGATGCCCACAATTGAAGGGACTGATATTCAATGGAGTTGGATTGCCAGAGACTGTGTTTCCATGCGTGAAGCATGCAATATCAAGCCAACATGGGCAGTTGAAATCATTGAACTTGGATGGAAACTTAACATGCCTAAAATGTAATGGGAGTAGCCTAGCCTTATTGAGAAAAAAAAGGCACCAAAAAGTATTAGAGAATGTAGCTATTGATGAATAAATTTTGGATGCACCAACACCTAGAAAACTCATTTAGGGAGACTATTGCCTAGGGTGCCTCTTGTATGGGTATAGAAACCCAGGAATAGTCTCAACTCGAAGGGCAACATGGTGTTTCATAAAATATGATATTCAAGATGTGAGTAAATTAAATGATTTTAATATGTAATCAAAAATTGCAAATTTTTAAAAGCATAAAATAACTTACACAAAGAACAAGCAGAGTTTTTAAAAGAAACATAAGGCTTGTGTAGCAGGGAAAACAATTAAATTATAGAAATTTTAAAAGTAACAGAATGAAATGATGAATTAGCTTAGAAATAAGCACACATTGAATGACTCCTACTAGCTTTGGCTAAGCTAAGGCTACTATTGTTGGTTGTTAATGTGTGTTGCCTCTGACATTGTTGTAGTTGACTTTTGACCACTACGTGTTATTGTTTGTGCTCGCGCTGCTGCTATGTTGTTGCCATTAGTTGCAGACGGACACTATTGTTGGACTGTTGGTGCCACACACACCTCCATCATTGCTAACATGTGTTATCATTATTGCTAACTAATAGTTGACTGTTGATCAATGTTGTTAACGTTGCACACTGCCATGTAGGTTGCTGGTTATGACATCATTGTTGTTGACCTTGGTTACCACCGTTGCTTCACTAACATGCTTACCATCGCTACTAGTGTCGCTGCTTGCTGTCGTAGATGCATGTAGTTGCTATTGTTGATTACTGCCATTACTAGTAGAAAATCCCTAGCCATTGTAGAAATGTGCTGCTATTGCTACTAGCCAAACAGTTGACATGTCCCTATTGCACTACCAAACAGAGATCTTCCACCACCCCTCATCATCATGCTATTTATTGCTGGCCACACCTATTGCTCTGATGCCATCACCATGGACAACCACATATTGTCGCTATCACTGGTTCTCCTACTATCGCATTCTTGATTGACTATTAACCATTGGCTGAGAGAGGCTACCTACTTGTTGCTGACTCAAAGAGGTCACCTACTCATCGTTAGCTCATAGAGGTTGCCTCTGATCATTCACTGACTGCTCACCATGTAGATATTGTTCGTGTGTCGATGTTGATGTGCATATTGATGGGAGAAGGTGAGGCCTAATGATAATTGATGTCTCACTAGCTATCTGCCATCATTAGTTAATATGAGCATTTGTGATGTGCATCACTTGCAACATGCACTGCCACGCATTGCGCGTTGTCAATAGTAGTTACCATGAAACTACCATTGGTTATGCATGCTTGTTTCTAATCATCATGTGTTGCCTGTTGTCCGCTATTACAAGCTCTGTAGCTCTCGAGTGAGCATTGATGGCAATGTCTCGAATGATCGTTGTTGCTTGTAGAAGCATGCATATGCTTGCAGCTACTACCATGCTCTGCTATCTACCTCCTACAACTTGTGTCATGTCGCTCAACTTGCTAGAGAGAGAGAGAGAGACCACCCTATGTTAATTTCCTCCTCTTATAAGCTATTCATCATCAATGCCATGAATGCCCACGTCCACCACTAATGTTGGTTAAATCCACGTCATTGGTTATCCCACTACCACCACGTCTCCACTATTACGATGTAACGTCTACCACATTTTCATGTTCACCACCTTCTCCATGTCGCCCACATTGCCATGTCACTATTGTGCATCACCTGGGATTGGACTGCTTTTGCTTTGGGGCTCCTAGGCTTCCTTTCACCAAGGATCGTTGCATTTTAATGCTATCACTATAATTTTGTTAATGTTAATGTTAATGATGTTGGATTAGTTCAACTTTGGAAGCAAAGCTTGTTAAAGTGCTAATTTTTTTATATATGGAAGTGCAGTAACTTGGATAGATCCATTTTGGAGTTGCACGTATATTAGGTAAAATGAAAAAATGATTTTTTATTCGATGATCCTAAACAAGATTGGTGGCTATAAAGATGCATGAGGGATGACATTCATGTTTAAATGTTTTGAATATTTTAAACATTTAAATACATATTTAAGGATCAAAAATTAACATTTGAGACAACCTTTCATAAACTACATGACCTAAAACATGGTTGGAAAAACCATAGTATTCTTAAATTTCATGGGATTGAGACTAATTGGTCATGGCCAATGTTAATAGATGAAAATAATTTCTTATAATAATAAATAATTTAAAGGTTGCATGATACCTCTCCTTGAAAGCACCCCTATTCAAATTGTGAAGGTATGTCATAGTGATTAGACTAATAAGTTATGGCCCCATGCCTAGCATGGGTGATGTTGGCATCAACACTTAGCCCCCAAACAAGAAATTGCATGCAAGTGCAAGGAATAACAAAACCATATAAATTTTAAAAAGAAGATGTAAAAGATAGAGGATCGAAAAGATCATAAAACATATACAAGTTAAAATTTGAAAGAAAACTATACTAATCTAAACATGATTAAAATAACCATATATTCAAGAGATAACTAAACATGGGCCACCCTTACCACACCATCTTATTTATTCAAGATCAAAACATATAATTTTTATAAATCATAGCTTTAACTACATAGATACATATATATATTAAAGTATATAAGTAAGATTTCATTCCCAATTTTTTCACAAGGTAAAAGTAAAAAGTATGTGGACTATTTTGAGCATAAGATTTATGCCAAACTTAATGAGGAGGACATGCGTTTTTAGATCATAGCTAGCCAAAACTTTCATATTTTTCCATGGGACTCTATTTTTTTGACATTTAGGACAACAATGGATGAAAATGTATTATTTTCTATCCTCTCTCTCCTTTTTTTTCTGAATTTTGGAAAATATGTTCAAAAGGAGAATGGAGGCTAGGATGATGATTGCTACTAGACCCCATCACACTCAAGAACTTATTACACTGCCAATAAACATGGTCCTCATTCTTTTTATTTTGTTTCATTTTTTAGGAAACTTTGCTAATGGTGTACTTGTTTCTTAAGGTAAGAATTCCAACATGAGTTTGGCCAATTAGCTGCACTACCAAAGAACATGTTCCTTTCGGAACGTTGCCCATGGTGCAGTTCAACCCTCGTGTATGTGCCTTTAATTACAATCTAGATGGCATCATAGTAGGTCTACAAGGTGGCTAAGTGTTGTTAAGTAGAGATGAACACATTTCACCCTATTACTCACAAGATAGCCATGGATCATCACACTTAAGGGATAGGAATTATGAGAGGGAAAATGACATTTTTCAAGGTCACCTAGTTATCATGGCTAACCATTCTCCAACGTCACATATCCTACATTCATATGATCATGATAATAACATGATAAGTTAGCATAAATCTCAACCTCCATAATCCAACATAACTAATAAAACTAATACCTTNGAAAAATTGTTGAAAGATGGTTTGACAAGAAATATGCAAGTAAAGTCTTTGAAATAGGAGATCTAGTCAAAAAAATCCTCAAACTAAGTTTTCTCCTATGTGGTCAAGTTCATTCTAAGTTATAGATGTCACTGGACCCAATGTTTACAAAATTGTTGATTTGCAAGGATATAAGTTACATAGAAATTTTAATGCATTTCATNTTATGAAAATCAATACATAATTGTAATTCACTTGTTCGTTTTCTATCAGGTACTAAATTTGATGTCCAACTTGAATGTTTCACAAGATGAATAATTTTAGATTTTAAAAGTTCATCAAGTTCTTCTTTCATCTAAGTTTCAATCTTATGTCTAACAAGTCTAAGGTTTTCGAAGTCATCGAATAAAGCTTCTCTAGTCACTATTTTAGGAGAGATCTTATTTGAAAAATATGACATCCTTTGATATAACTTCTTCATTAATTTGAGAAATTTTAAAATAGTAATCACTAAATTTACCCTTGGAAAATAAAAACTCACAAATATGATCATCATCATAAAAACTTGGAAAGAAAAGATGTTATTTGGAATAGAATAGGAGTTAACATTTTCAATAATTCTTTCAGAATCCCAAGCATTGTGTCTAAAAGGGAAATCTAGAGTAGTGGCCATTTGAGCTAATAAGTCAGGAACATAATTTTCTTCTCTAGGAATATGTTTAGTGAATATGTCATCAAAATCTAGCACACCTCTAATGTTTTAATAGTTAGGATCTCATTTATATCTTTCTCCTCTCCTAATGGTCGTGGGTCACCTAAATGGAATGTTTTTTCATCATGTTGATGATAAGGCAAGGTATCTTCATAGATTTATTCACATTCACTAGAAGCAAAAGGATTTATTTTTGAAATTTCACTCTCATGGTCATTTATAACATGTTCACCAAACCCAACTTTAATAACTTCAATATAAAGATTAGTGTTTTGATCCTCTAAAGATTGATTTTGTTGAGAAGTTGTTACCAGTTTTTTATAGAAAGGCTCTCTTGGTATGATCATATATTTGGATTTTACTTTAATAGGAATTAATAAATATGAGAAATTTGACCTAAATAAGCCTCCAAACTTGACTTCAAAATTCCTAGATAAAAGCACATCATAAGTGGATGACATATTGACTACTAAGATATCTGTATAGCATGTAAAAGTAGGGTATTGTTTAAGTTGTAATTTTACTTCCTTTAATGATCCTACCATAGGTACATTAGATCCATCAAGTTGTATCACACTTCTTGCTTATGGTAGCATCCATGCTTCTAATGTTTTACATACCTCAAGTGGCATGACACTAATAGTTGTGCTAGAATTCATCAAACAATTGTAAACATTTTTTTTCCAAAATAATCAAAGTTATTAGGAAAGGAAGTTGATCTTTCTTGCTCAAAATGGAATTTTTTGCATTTTGTATTGATAATGCATTAGGAATTTCTACAAAATGAACTTGCCTTTCGATTGTTGGAGATTTTTCTTTATTGGTTTTAGGTGTATGAGCTAGCTTTTCTTTATTGGTCTCATGTTCATCTTTGGCTTCTTGTTAAGGTGGAATTCTTTTAAGTATAGAAGGGGAGTTTGGTCGTTGTGGAGTGTTTGCTTGGGATGGTCCAATTTGATTATTTGTGTTATTTTGACTAGGAGCTCTTCTATTTGGAGGAGTATAAGGATCATTCCTAGTTTGTCGTTATGTGGTGTTCATAATGTCACTAAGTCTACAGTAGCAAGTGTTATGTGGGTTGGGATCACTTACCATAACTTGTTCCAATGAGGGAACTTCTTCATTTTCTATTTCATGAGGTATGTTAAGGACCATAATAGGGCCTTTTCCACTTGGTTGATTTTGGACATTGTCACCATATAATTCTAAAAATTGAGGACAAGCTATCTTAGAATGTTTCCTAGTGTTATGGAGATGACAATAATCATCATTGATTGATGTACTTGGCTTTTCAGATTGTATAGGAACCTTGTTGTTATTTTTCTTTAATTTAACTACTTCATTGGAAAGTTTTTGAAGTGAAGTTAATATCTAAGTCATTTAATTTTGAGTTTAAGTTGTAGGTCCAATAGGATTAGATATCTTGTTTGGGTTTATGATGGATTGGATTAAGGCTTTCGATTGGTGATGAGTGGCGAGATACCCCTACACTCAACCATACGAATACGAGCGTTACACGTGCAATTCGGTCGAATTCCACAGACGGACTAGTTGCAGCACCTAGATAGTTAGCCTTAGGTCGTAGTTCGTTGTCTTCCCACCTAGACCAATATTATCTTTGTCACGTATGGTTTAGTCTAGAGTGACGTGTATGATGTGGTTCCTAATCTAACGCTACTCCTGAAGGCAATGGAAAGTAATGTTTACTAAGCTACGAGAGGAAAGGGTAAGAGATAATCTAAACTAACCTAAGTGCGATGAGCATCTATTCTTTGATTATCCGTACACATCTTGGACTTCGTGCATGACTACCACTGGGATTACCAAGCGCAGATCCTAGGTATGCTACTAGGTTACCAAGTAGTAACACTTAAATGCTCATAATCAAGTCGTACTCATTCCGAGTTTAACATGAGTTCAAGGGTGAGAGATATTAACTAAGAAAGCAGTAAAAAAACAAATAAATAATTTAAATAAAAATTAAATAAATAATTAATTGAACAATGATGAAGTAATCTCGATCTTTATTTTTGGTCATGTGTGAGTCCAAGTACACTTGAATAAGAATGTCATACAATTACAATCACCACATTGCGGGCAAACACTGGGAAATTATTCTATCTCTGGAGGGAGAAAAATTCCAGAGTTTCGCTACAATCTAACATCTAACAGTGAAACAAGGGAGAGCCACCTCTTATTTATACAACTGGTGACAAGCTGCGATATCGTGTACACGATATCGCAGGGAAAGATGTGATATCACAGCCCATATGATATCGCGTCCCATCATATCCCCACGACTAAATAAAAACTCGTCCCTGAGTTATAGTGATTACACAGTGGATAGGTATGGGATTATTAAATGGAAAAAGAAATGGGATGATGCCGCAGTGTGGGAAGAAAACAAAATAAAGTCACAACACACAGAATATGCTATAACTACAAAAATTTGGAACTCATGTAGTTTTTGGTGGTGGTGGCTCCTCCATTGGTGCCTTCCCTTTGTCTTATGCTCTGATTTTTGAGGTTTGATGACACTGAAGTATGGCCTGGAGCTTCTCCTCTTCAATTCAAGGATCTTGTGCCATCCATGCTAATGTTCCAGTGTTTGATGGAGTTGGCACCTCCCAGTGACAGGGTAGTTGCAGGAACATTTGGTTGGCCTTGACATACCAAGTCGTGAACACCCATTGTTCCTCCTCATAGGCTCTGGCTTTGTTCTTGTATTCATGAAGGTTCTTTAGCCATCGAGCCAAGTCTGTTGCGACATCTTTCTGTTCCTGGTAGCTGCCTTTTACCACCTCAAGTTTAGAATTTGCAACATCTAGTTTTTCCAACAGCTTCTTGTGTTCTGCAAATTCTGCTTCGTATTTGATGTGGGTGGTTGCTACCTCCTGCTTGAGCTCTGACCTCGGGTGCCCTGCTGTTAACATGGCAAGGTTGGCATATCTGAGATTTGCCAACTCCATGTACTCTATTAAGTCTTGAATCTGTAGGTCCCGATTCTTAACTTTCGCTTGGTGGGCGAAGGCATATGTGTCCAATATGGCCTGCCAATCAATGTGTTGAGCACTAATAGTGTTAATTTGGGTCCTAGCCATATGGACTTCCTTTTTAAGGATCTATTTATACATCCCCACCTGATCGTGGAAGTGCTTCTTCAGCTTCTCATGTCGTTTAGCCTTGTTCTGCCACGCGCTTATCTCAATCGCTAACTTTTGATGAATGGTGCGTACCTCCTCCATCGAAAGGGTTCGATTTTCTCTGGCTAAATGACTTATGTCTCAGTTGACTTGGATGAATTGTTCTCGTAATTGATAAAAGTGTTCATCGAGAACATTCTTTTGCTTTTCTATAGTGGTCAACCAAAGGTTGTCAGTCGCAAGCTATTTATTTTCTTCTTGCAAGGCCTTGAGTGCCTTAAGATGCACATGATTTTGCGCCTGTGCTATGAAGGCATCCCAAACAACCTTCTCCTTTTCTTTAGCCACCTTTTTATTCTCTGTGATCAACTTTGTTAGTTGTTCCATTCTAAAATTTTCTAGTTGGTCTGTGGGAACAAATTGCAGAGGGTCCCACTATGTTGCTTGTAAATTCACGAGCTGCTCTTGTAGTTTCTGCACTTTAGCTTCAGCATGCTTGGCCCTCACTTCTTTTAAGACCAGCTTCCCCTTTGTGGAAATGAGGTCTAATTGAATTACTGTAACATCCTGAGGGATGTTAAACAGGGACGTCATTACTTTCCCTGTTTGAAACAATGGATCAAGCACATCCTCATGTTCCACAGGAGTCATTGAGGTTCTGGCTAAGGTTTGAGCATCCTGTGCTCCTGTGAGATCTGCTGGTGGCATAACAGGTATGTTGAAGGATTCTTTGATGTGATCTATGATCACTTCTGCAGCTCTCGTGGCAGTCTGGTGTTGCATGACCACCACAGTGGCCCCTTCACTAGTCTCTAACTGCACCTAGAAAGATGTCGCTTTTCCTGAGATCTGTTGTGACCACCTACTTTTCCCTCCTCCTGTGTGAATTGATACTTCCCCCCTTGTGCGATCCAATGAAACTGTAGGTTGAATGACANACATCACTGATAACGTAGAAGAGGTTTACGTTATCATGACTTCCCCAACTGACCGTCTCAGCGATGGCCCTAAGATGGCTCATCGATGGTCTATAGTCTTGTGGTGGTGATGACTGATCCTAGCCTGTGCTAGGCCCTGCTTCTTATTGTTGGCTGGGACCCGTGGCTTGAGGTTGACTGGGTCCAGCCATATGTTCTTCTTCTTGTTCTGGTCCTAGCTCTTCACCAGTGTTTTTTCTTGGATCTGGCACCTTTAGTAATTCATCATATTAGGCTTTTTGGAGGACATCATTGGTGTATCCCCGAATACCAACACGTCAACAAAGCTTTCTGATAAGACAAGGAAAAGGCAGCGCCATCTTCCCTATCTTTCGTTCTTTGAACCGTCTCAGGATCTCCATCAAATATAGATGGGTTAGGTTAGCGTTAACCTTTCCCATCAATACTACACATCCTCTAGCCACATATGTCGATATCCTTTTTAAGCCCTTTGTGGGGAAGAGGTGATAAGTCCCAATTTTGAAGTAAACCCTCTCTTTCATTGTCAATTCACCAAATGCTTTATCTTTGCCATAAGCCTTCTCCAACCAATCCTTTCGCACATGGGGGTCTAAATGAGTAGATAACCGAGCAACCTGGGGCCCTGTATTCGGAAGGCTTAACACTTCCGAAATGGCCTGCATAGAGAAGTCAATTGTCACACCACAAATATTAACAGTGGTTCCTTACTCCCTATTGTGCCAAAACTGGTACATCTCTCCTAGGTACCAGGCACCGCTTTCAGAGAGGATAGGCCATAAGGGAGATCCTTTGAGGTGATCCCTAACAGCCTCAAGAGAAAACTCTGCAAATGATTCAAAGTTCAACTCCACAATCACTACAGCGAATGTGGACTTCTCATGGATAGCCTGAACACAATCTTGGGGTAACGTGAGTTGTCCCGGTTTAGGTGTAGCAACAGCTCCTCCTTCTACCTACCCAGACCGTCCGGTAGGAGGTTCGTCTTGATGAATGTTGAATGATTGCTCCTCCTGTTTTGCATGTTATCCAACAGGTCTTTTTCTTCCACCTCTCCAAGCTCATTTGCTTCCACCTTGGGTAGGACCCTCCTATTGTCCATGTTTCAAGGCCATCTGCAATCACATGGGCCTAGGTTATACCTTACTACTTACCTTAATTAATGATCTTATGTTATCACATGTGATAGTGCTCGAAAGTTTGTAATAATGAGTCCTGTGACTTAGGTGGTTTCCATTTTAGTTTCCCAGTATACCTAGGGATTAAATGATTTTTTAAGCACAATTATTCTAAGTGTTATAGTTAATTACCCTAGCTGATGTCCTTTGAGTGATGATAAATTTCAAAAAAGTTAGGCACTTTTCNGGGACGCAATATTGCGTATGATACATCGTGTACGCGATATCTCGTCCCTAGTGATGTGAGGCACAACAAAAATAGTAAATTTTGAAGGAATTTTATTGAAAGAAACGTTGGAAATTAAGGACATTGGCTATTATCAAGGGTTCTAGGGCAATTACATTACGTCCAAAGGCACAATTGATGATGACAGTGTGGATTTTACCAATAAAACCTTGGGTGGTAAGAAAAAGGATATGTAATGGTACATTGGAACGTTAAAATTCAGAAGGGTAATAGTAAGGAAAGAAAATCCATTGAAAAATTATGTTGAGGGTAAGAAATGATGTTTGTGAGCTATGTTATAGGTGAAGATTACAAAAAATTACACAAGTGGGTCCTCCCCAAAGCAGCTTTCAACCTATAATGCCCTTGTGTAACCACACTTAAAGTGTCTGTGGGCACTAGAAGGGTTAAATGTAATACACACTAACTCCACAAAACACACACATGTAAATATCAGTGGAATGAGGTAAGAATTCTATGTTACACCGTACACGAGCTACAATTACACGAACAGTGAGATGAGACGAACTATAGAAAGGGATCGTAGAGATTGGGACATGAGGTAATTGACATAGGTCATAGTGAATCCTACATGCAAAGCATGATTAGGGTATCATTAACCCATTGTTCAAAGATTAGGACCAAGTCCATTCCTCTAATCAATGACATCGCATTGTTTCATCCCATGATGAGCAACTATGAGAGTACCATAACAACAAGGTGTACGATCACTTGGCATTTTATGCAAGGGAGGAATGATTTTTGTTTTGTGGAACTTTTTTTTCTTCTTTCTTTTTTGAATACTGAATCCAGAGAAGCCACCAACCTTCAGGCATGGGTGCATGTCTTTCTAGTGGGACCCCCTAGAACATCATTAATTTTTGAGTGCCTTTTGATTACTCTTACTCCCATTTTTCGTTAGATCTACAAGGATCTTAGTACAACCATGTTACATGATAACTCCCACAAACATTACCAAAGAGAATCCACAAGTCCCCTTGATGTCACACCCTTATCATTCCCTCTTGGTCCATCCTTCTTCATTCTGGGTACAATGAACACAAAATTGATTTTTTAAGTTTTAAGAATTCCAAGAATATTACTATACCCTTGAACAGAACCTTTTATTTGTAGAGTGGATGAGTGGGTGTAATGGGCTCATTGTCCAAATAATTGATCATTCGAGACTTAATAACATAGAACACACCTCAACCAACAATCCACATGAGTGTTTTATTCATAGACAAGATTACTTACAAAAACATAAAAAGACAAAAACACAAATAGATAAAAAGATAAAACAAAAAGTTGAAAAATGAAAAACTAGAAAAAAAATTGAAAAATTAAAGAAAAATAAAAAGTGGTTATTAATCCTACTTATTAGAATGAGGGATATCCCTCATAGCTAAATGGTTGAGGATGGCAAGGATTAATAAATTACAACTGGGATCCTTGCATTTTGAAAGTATTCTGGCTTGGTCATATTTACCCCATCGGGTTTCACACACTTGATTATAATGAGCATAGTGGGGCACTTTATATGATGTAGTTCCCAAATAACAAGTTGACCCACTATAATGTTTGTGACTGGAAGATGGTATGCAAGGATTGGGTTATCGCTCTCCATGGTTGTGTTCATTGGGCCAGATTGTTGTTGGAGTGTGAGTTGGTGGCCTTGATGGAGTTACATGAGGCATTAGGTTCGAAGGTAAGGATGCACCACAGTGTGGGACTTGTGCTGAGTTGGAGGATGCAGTGGCCTTGGAATTGTGTTGTGCCTTCTTACGGTCGTGTTTAAAGAAAGGACGCTTTTGATGTTGAGGAGGCCTCTCACTACTATTAGTACTATTAGCACAAGTGATGTTCAGAGGTTGTTGCAGTGGTGAAGACACCTTAGAAATAGTTGGTGGTGATGTAGAAGGAGGGAAAGGATGAGAATGTTGAAAATGAGGAGAAGTGTAGGATACACAAGGTGGTGGTTGTGTTGGAGGCATGGGTTGATAGTATTGAGGAGAATGGTATTGTGGTGAGATAAAGTGTGTTGGCCCAGTTGGAAAAATAGGATTTTGATCAAGATAAGCATTTGGATTCAAATAATATGAAGGGTACCTCCAGTTTAGTGGTGGTCTCCCCCACGACTGGGATTATTTCCACTATGATCGAAAACAGTATCTCTATATGAACTCTGGATGTAGCGTGTTTCCCCAATGCTCATATAGATGTAACAATATTGGGCATTGGCCCTTGGGGTGATCGTACAGGCATATGTTAAATTCATATGTATGATTAGCAGTTGAGCAGTTATTTTCCTTATCCCTTCTTTCCGACTGTCTATTGTCTTGTCCTACTTCTTAGGTTGTCAAAACTCTATCTCCAATAATGTTGACAAATTCTCCACACTTTTGATACGTCCATTCCAATGTATTATTGATCTTTGCCTTGGCTTCCTCTAATGTTTGTTGTATTGGAAAAGATGATGTTTCCACATTGAGATTGGTTGATTTCTTCTTTCTATGATTATGGACCTTTGTTAAGTTGAGATTTTGATCCCGTTGATGTTTTTCAACACTCTCCCATCTAGCTAATTCTCCTTCTTCTTTTGTTACCTGTTTAATAAGCTCTTGGATTTGGTGGGTTCGTAGTTCGTATAGTTGACCTTGGGCATACATCCCTAAGGTCTTTGTTGTTTCATTACATAGCCCATCAATGATATGATACATTAGCCTTTCCTCG
>MNCI01021850.1:34090-67810 GCA_015680685.1 Gnetum montanum
CAATCTTCATTATCATATAATTCATTGGTTATCCAATGAACTCTCTCACTAGGTATGGCATTATCATCTTGTAGGAGAGGCATGGTTGTGAACTTGTGTGTGAATTTACGTGTGACTTTTAATAATTATTTCTTTCTGAAAAGATATATCATTAAGTCCTTTATAGTGACCTTGTATGATATAACTAATCTAGATAACTAGCACCATCCCCAGCAATGGCGCCAATGATGAGTGGAAAGATACCCCTACACTCAACCATACAAATACGAGTGTTACACTTGCGATCTAGTCGAACTCCATAGATAGACTAGTTGTGGCACCTAGATAGTTAGCCTTAGGTCACAGTTCGTTATCTTCCCACTTGGACTAGTATTATCTTTATCACATATGGTTTAGTCCATAGTGAGGTGTATGATGTGGTTCCTAAGCTAACGCTACTCCTGAAGACAATGGAAAGTAATGTTTACTAAGCTACGAGAGGAAAGGGTAAGAGATAATCTAAACCAGCCTAAGTGCAATGAGCATATGTTCCTTGATTATCTGTACACATCTTGGACTTCATGCATGACTACCATTGGGATTACCAAGCGCAGATCCTAGGTATGCTACTGAGTTACCAAGTAGTCACACTTAAATGCTCGTAATCAAGTCGTACTCATTCTACGTTTAACATGAGTTCAAGGGTGAGAGATATTAACTAAGAAAGTAGTAAATAACAAATAAATAATTTAAATAATAATTAATTAATTAAACTAAGTGAATGTTTCAATGATGAAGTAATCTCGATCTTTATTTCCGGTCATGTGCATGTCCAAGTACGTCACACTCAAATAAGGATGCCATACAATTACAATCACCACACTGCAAGCAAACACTAGGAAATTATTCTATCTCTGGAGGGAGAAAAATGCCAGAGTTTCACTACAATCTAACATCTAACTGTGAAACAAGGAGATCCGCCTCTTATTTATAGAACTGGCGACGGGCTGCAATATTGCGTATGCGATATCGTAGGGAAAGATGCGATATCACATATGCGATATCGCGGCCGATGTGATATCATGTCCCATCAATTGATCATCATTCAAACTAGTGTTAGATGGTAGAAATGAAGATTGAACTTTGAAAATAATTGTTTGAAGGCTAAGTCAGTTGAAGTGGGGGGTTTGAAACATAGTACTTATCATTGGGAAAGTTGGTAAAGGTAGAGGACTAGATTGCATTGGGTTACTAACACTCATCCTTCCAAATTGGGTTTGAATGCTATTCATGAGGGTAACTTGTTTTAACTCAATAGCTTTAGCCATCGCTCCTTGGATTTCTATTATGTTGGGATCAAGTTCAATGGCATAGGCAAAGCATGGGTCAATGGTGGATAGGTAAAAATTGAAGATGCCACTAGGTTGTGGATGCATCTCACTTGGTACATAAGCAAGTTGATGGAGGAACCTCATATTGTAATCCTAGACATTTTTCCCAAGTAGTTTTCTTAAGCTTGTGAAGTTGCTTGATGTTAAGGTTAGGTTAGTGAACCTATCGAATTGAAGCAGGAACTTATTTTTAAATTGTTTCCATGAGTTGATAGAGGCATTAGAGAGCATCAAGAACCATTGGGTGGCTTTACTCTTGAAAGTTATCACAAATACCCTACATGCTATGTCATTTTGGACAATGTTATGGATGCTTAGTAAGGTTTCAAAACATTATATATGTTGGCAAACATCACTAGTAGGGGTTGTGGGATCAAAGAACAAATTTATGTTTTGGAGTGATTTCAGAATATCATGATAGTTGGTGAAGTTAAAGAGGTTGCTCACTAAGGGAGTTGGGGGTTGACTGGTTTCCATCCTAGTTCAAGTTCTTTTTGGGATAAAACTTAGAAATCCTGAAGCCCATTATTTTCTTAAAGTAAAGTGATGAGTAGCTAGTTGGTTAGGGGTAGGGGTAAACGATTCTTGTTGAGCTGTTCTATGGGGAATCTCACTCATAAAATGAAAGACTTCAAACTATAAATGCTAGAAAATTGTAAAATTAAATAAGATAAATATTTAAATACTATTTGTATTTTTACAAGGAAAATTAAAATTGCAAATAAAATAGACAATGCAAAATCTTAGAAGAGTAAATTAAAAGAAAAATGATGTAAATCACCTCACCAAAGTTGGAGCTGAGGTAAGGATCACTAGAGTATAAATTTTGGGACATGAAAATTAAACTAAAATAGAGTGATAAAACCAAAAACAAACAATTGTTAACTAGAACCAATATCACAAACAGGCCACTAAAGGTTTCAGGTAACTTGATCAAAAACTGAAATAGGGAAAATAAACTAGATTTTTGGAATAAGAAAACAAGAACTAAAAATGGATGAATGTCAACAAGAACAGGAAATAAAATTTTTTGGAAATTGAAAAAAATAGAAATTTTCAAAATCTATAAGTTGGTAACTAAGAATAGAGATAGAAATGAAAAGATGAAAGCAAAAATAGAAACAATTGGTGCAGATCAATGGGAAAGAATAAAAAAACTAATATTTTTAGAAAATGGAAAACAAAGGCTAAGAAATTATCTTTCTTTTATCACCGAAAAGGTTTTGATGCATAAATTTTGGATGCACCAACACCTGAAAAACTCTTTTAGGGAGACTATCACCTAGGGTGCCTCTCATATGGGTACAGAAACTAGGAACTAGTCTTAGCTAGAAGGGTAACATGGTGTTTCATAAAACATGACATTTGAGATGCCAGTAAATTAAATGATTTTAATACATAACTAAAAATTGCAAAGTTTTTAAAAGCATGGAGTAACTTACACAAAGAACAAGCAGAGTTTTTAAAAGAAACACAAGCCTTGTGCAGCGGGAACCACAGTTCAATTACAGAAATTTTAAAAGCAATGGAATGAAATAATGACTTAACTTAGAAATGAGCACAAATTGAAAAAATCTTGTTGGATTTGGCTAAGCTAAGGTTGTTGCTGCTAGTTGTTGATGTGCATCACCTCTAACATTGCTATAGTTGACCGTTGTCTGCCATGTGCCATTGTTCATGATCATGCAACTACTTTATTGTTGCCACCAATTGCAAATGCATGTTGTTGTTGGACTATTAGTGCCACATGTACCTTCATCACTACTAACATGCACCATCATTGTTGTTGACTGATAATTGATCATTGACCATCATTGTTCATGTTGCGCGCTACCACATAGGCCATTGGTTACGACGTCGCTATTGTCAACCTTGGTTACCACCATCACTTTGCTGATGTGCTTGCCACCGTTGCTGGCATCATCATTCAATGTCATAGACATGTGCAACTACTATTGCTGATTACTACCATTGCTGGCAAGAAACCTCCAGCCACTGTAAAAATGGCCTACCTTATTGTCGTTGCTACTGGCCAAACAATCGATCCATCCCTACTGCACTACCAAACAAAGATCTCCTACCACCCCTCATTGTTGCATTGCTCGTTGCTGGATACACATGTTGCTCTAATGCTGCCACTATGGAGAGCCACACATCACTACTACTACTAGTTTTCCTACTGCTGCATACTCGCCTAACTACTGATTTCTAGCTAAGAGAGGCTACCTACTCGTTGTCGACTCAAAGAGGTTTCCTACCCATTACTAGCTTAAAGAGGCTTCATTTGATTGACCATTGATCACCTACCATGCGTATGTTGTTTGCACATTTTTGTTGATGTTGTTGCTGATGGGAGAAGTGGAGACATAGTTATGATCAATGCATTGCTTGCCATCTTTTGTCATTAGTTGACCTGTGCATTATTCACGCTGCATGTTGCCTGTAATCCATGTCATCAATAGTAGTTTCCACGTGCTTGCCGCTAGTTATGTATGCCTGCTGCTAACCAAGACGAGCCACTTTCCATTTTCTATCATGTGCTCTACAACTCCCATGCGACTATTGTCAATAATGTCCCACACGATCATCACTACTTACAAATGCATGTAGACACTTGCAGTTGTTACCGTGCTCTGCTGTTTGCCTCCTATAGTTCATATCATGCCACTTGACCTGCTAGAAAGAGAGAGAGAGACTGCCCTATGCCAATTTTCCCCTCTTATAAGTTGTTCCTTGTTAGTGCCATGAATGCCCACGTCCATCACTAATGTCGGTTATGTCAACCTCATTAGTTACCCCACTACCACCACATCTCCACTACTGTGATGTAATGTCCACCAAATTCTACTGCCATGTTCACATGTTCACCACCTTCTCTATGTCACCATGTTACTACTGCGTGCCACCTAGGACTAGACTACTTTTGCTCTGGGACTCCTAGGCTTCCTTTCACTGGGAATCGTTGCATTTTAATGCTATCGCTATAATTTTGTTAATGCTAATGTTAATGATGTTGGATTAATTCAACTTTGGAAGACAAGCTTGTTAAAGTGCTAGTTGTTTTGTATATGGAAGTGCAGTAACTTGGATTGATCATGAGTTGTTGGGGCATAACAAAGGAATCTCTCTTTAGCTTTAAAACATTTTTGAGTTGCATGTATATCGGGTAAAATAAAGAAACTACTTTTTATTCAATGATCCTAAACAAGATAGGTGGCTATAAAGATGCATGAGGGATGACATTCATGTTTAAATATTTTTAATATTTTAAACTTTTAAATCCATATTTAAGGGTCAAAATTTAACATTTGAGACAACCTTTCATAAACTACATGACCCAAAACATGGTTGGAAAACCCATAGTATTCTTAATTTTCATGGGATTGACACTTATTGGTCATGGCTAATGTTAATGGATGGTAATAATCTCTTATAATAATAAATAATTTAAAGGTTGCATGATACCTCTCATTGAAAGCACCCCTATTCAAATTGTGAAACTATGCACTAGTGATTAAACTAATAAGTCATGGACCTGTGCCTAGCATGGGTGATGTTGGCATCAACAATAGCAAGGTTTTCAAATTTGTAGATTTTGGAGCTTTCTAGATTGCAAGCACTTTCAACACTTATTTGGAAAGCTGTGACCAAAATTTCTAATCTTTTATTCCTCTATTTAGTTCATTGCATATTTTTGATATGTGTCACATAAAATCTTGTTAATTTTACTCTAAATTTGCAATTAGTTTTCCCCTAGTTCCATGACTTGTATTCTCTTTATTATTTTTCTTGCAAGATGAGGGGAAAGACAACGCAGTTGAAGAAAGTAATGTGGAAACATCACTGACACAAGCTCAACTAACTCTCTAGCATTCTACTCTAGGTGAAGCACACATGTTGTCCTGTTAACGAAATGATGCTTTAATCTTCAATTGTTAAATCTCTGTATGGTAAAAGAATGGCTCATGAATGATCATAATGATGTGAGGTACATGTCACTCTGAGAGAAACTTTTTATGTTTCTATCAAATTCATAGAATTTTTATCCAAATGTGTATTCAGAGGATAGAGATGATCGTCACATTTGTATCAATATTAGAATGGAGCCAAAAATTTACTATGTAAATCTACATGGAGCATACTATTTTCAGTGAATGCAAATAGGGACATGTATACTTCCTAGTTCCCATCCTATGCACAACAATCTAACAAAAAAAATTGTATTTTAATG
Source organism: Gnetum montanum (assembly GCA_015680685.1). Taxonomy (NCBI): domain Eukaryota; kingdom Viridiplantae; phylum Streptophyta; class Gnetopsida; order Gnetales; family Gnetaceae; genus Gnetum; species Gnetum montanum. The sequence goes on from MNCI01021850.1 coordinate 39,692, forward strand.
CATACTCCCAACTCTATCCATGTTTGTCTAACAAACATTGTGTTATTTCAATGCATACTTCCAAATTTTTCCATGTCTGTCTAACAACCAATTTGTATGTCAAAGTTTGCTTAAACATTTTGTTATAGTAGTAGCATCAGACTTTTTAAAAAAATTTAAAATTTTAATCAAATCATGAATATTTTTCTTGCAAACTTTGTGAGTAAAGTGATTTGGAAATTCTTTTTAGGCTCACTAACAAGCCTTTTGCCATGGAAAATTTTATTTGATGACCATGTTAATTTCCATCACCTTGTAGGTCATTCTTATGGTTAGTCTCATGTATCCTTATCCTTTTCTTTTTCCTTTTTATTGGATGTTTTTCACTAATGATTCAATAGTATGATAAAATATTATTATAGCCCTATAACATTTAGAAATTGATGTATTTTCATATGTATTGATAAGAGTGTAAGATTATAATTTTGGTATTCTTCTTATCATCATGATCATCATCCTAGCCTTATCTTAACAAAATGGGGTTGGCTAATTTTTGGTATTTCGCTTATACTTATGCTATAATGTTACTAATAGTTTATACAAATTTCTTCCTACTTTTTTATCTAATTATCTTTATTTTAGTGTTTATTATTGTACCATCATTATCTTTGAAACTGCATCTCCAAAAATGTGGGGCCTTTTATTTTAGCTATCACTTTAGAGCTTCTTTGTTATTATGGGATATGATGTACTTATTATTATTATTATTATTATTATTATTATTATTAGGGATTTGACACCCCTCCCCTAAAACATAAAAAAATAAAAATTATTATCTTTCAAACATAGGAGAATCTAAGATAAAAAGAAATCTATGTAGCTCTCCCAAAAGATTAATGTAGTTATTAATGGGATATGATGTACTTATTATTATTATTATTATTAGGGATCTACCATCCCCTCTCTTGAAACACAAAAAATAAAAAAAATAAAAAAATAAATCATTATCTTTCAAATAGAAGAGAATCTGAGATAAAAAGAAACCTATGTAGCTCTCCCAAAAGATAATGTAGTTATCAATTTTCTTTGTAGATTTTCATTTTTAGTCATTCATTGAACATTGGTATGTTTTTTACCATTTGCAAATAGTATTTTTTAGAAAGTTAAAAGAAGATGGGAAAAATGATAAATTTTTTATTGAATTCCTTTTGGATGTTACACATCAATACAAATATCTTTATTAGATATGCTTTCTTTTAGCATAAGTCTTCCACGAAATATTAATTTTTGATTAGCCATGAAAATCTTGTATTTTTTTCAAGTATTTGTGTTGTCTCTTGCTTGGCAAACATTTTTTGGAATCGCTTTGTTTGTGACATTCCCCTCCTTTAAAGCTAAAAATAAGTCAAGTACATGTTACTCACATTTATTGTGTTACAAATATGAAATGGAGAATTCTCCTTACAAAGTTATGGACTATTCGAAACTCTTCTCTGAGAATGACTTATTTAATTTAGATTTTCATATTGATATTTTATCTATGTTTCCTACACTTGCATTTGCTACTACAAATATGTAGGATGCATATAGGTTGGTAGTATTTTTAAATGTAAAAAGAAAATTTTATTGATTAGTTGGTATAAAACTCACCAATTCACATTTTTTTTTGGTAAAAAAAAATCTTGATGAATGCCAGATACTAGGTTTTAACTTTTAAGTATGTGTATGTTTGCTAAAGGTTAGAATGATTTATTTCCTTGTTCTATGTTCTTACACATAAATGTCACAAAGTTATTGCAACTTATTTTCAAGGTGTTGGTCATAGTTTGTTTTTATTTTTGGGAAAAGAGTCAAAATCTGAAGATTTGTGGCAATAGTTCTCTCATGTCCAAATTGAAGTTTCTTTATTCAACTTAACCAATTGAGGCTTTTTCTCCCTGACCTCTTTTCCTTAATTAACTCTACAAGTGAATGAAATGGAGCATTTTTGGGGCAAAAAAATGGGTTAAAATGTTAATCCAAGATTTTGAATAAGACATTCCTAAATACATTGTTTTGTTTAGAACAATCATAAATGGTAGCTTCTTCTTGCCCTGAATTGGCAATGTACATTGTGGGCTTGGAAAGCAAATGTTTCCAACACCATGCACTAAGTCGATCTCCAATCTCTGTAGCATAGGACAAGATCATATCAAATAAGACTTCTCAACCATTGAACCCAGTTGACCATATCATCAATTAAAAAGTTTTTATTTTTATTTTTTTGGAACCAAGAGTGTTGGTGTTTCATAACTTGTGATATAAAATCGTATATTAAGTTTTAGAAATGCATTTAAGAGCAAATTAAGTCTTAATTTTTTAGCTAAATAAGGGTCTTCAATTGCTCACCTAGTTGTGAATTTTCAAATTTTTGTAGGAAGTTATATATCAATGTATTTATCTATTTTAAATCTAATATAATTCATTTGCATAAATCTTTATTTGTTTTTTCAGATGTTGTAATTGTCCATTTTAAGAGTTCCTATGAAGATTATTGTATACATCGTAGCAAAAAATATTAAAATAGCTTAGAATACACAAGGTCCTATCTTTGTAGTTGGTAGTCATGGCACAACATCTACCAAAGGCTAGAAATGAGTTGCCTAGGATGTAGAGTGACATGGATTTATTTGTTATTTTTTTCTTTTTAAATGATAGATTGTACTATGATGCTAACACTACATGGGTACTTGCATTTTTTGTTTCTTGTGTACTCAGCTAAAACACTAATTAATAGATTTGATTTTACTATAAAGGATGAGCTTTACAAATGTTGTGACTAAAAACCTTAATCACTAGAAAAACCAAGGATCCTCAGTGCAGTAGTTTCCCAACCCTGAATCCCTAGGGCCTCCATAAGAAAAATGGGATTTGAGGTACCTTGGTTGGTTTGATAAATCAACTAGTGACTTACGGGATGCGAAACATGGGAATACAAATAGATCCAAATAATGCACAAAAAATAAATTTAATTTTGAATAGAAAAGTCAAAACTTAAAACTTTATAGAGAAAGAATAAAGAATAAGATAGAGAAATGTGTACAAATGGTGCCTGGATCAACAGAAAGGGGTTTCACTTATGCAAGAGTTTAAAGCCCATTGAAGCCGATGTGATTTGCTCCACCATCTAGGTGCTAAGTCACTCTTGATGCTATCAAACCTTCCTTCATTGCTAAAACCTTAGATTTGCAAGTTGGGTCATTACTGTGGGGTGAGAAAAGTGAAAAATTTGGATGCTATATTACTCCATGCTAGGGTTTGAAATCTCAAAAGTGCAGTGTTGACACCCAAAATCCACAAATCTCAAGGCCTCAATGCTTCCACACTGGTGTTTAAGAGAATGCAAGTATGGGTTTTTGCAAGAGATCTTGAGTGCCTATGAATTCCCCAAGTATCAAATTGTGAAAAATGTTGTGTATGCCAAAGAAATTTCTTGATAATGTTAAACTTTCTTGAAATTGGTTGAACAAAAAATGCTGAACTTAAATTGCTTATATGCCCAAAAATTGCTAAACCTATAAATGATGTTGGAGGCTAGCTTTTATAGGATCTTCGGGCCATGAATGGGGCTGTAAATTGGCTATGATTTGGATACAAAAATGGCTACAAATTAGTTGTGAAAATGGCTGCAAATTCGATGTAAATTTGTTGCAAGTTGGCTGCCAAATTTAGGTGAAATGGGTGCTGAAAATTTTGGGGGGTTACTATATAGAGTAAGTGCTTCCCCCCATGGCCATTTTGTTTACTATAAATGGTAATCAGGGCACACCTTCCACGCTAAACTCTCCACCATACTTGTTGAAGTGGCTAGTTAATGTTGAAGTGCATGAATTGATGAATTTTTGCTTTTTGTGGCTTCCACACAAGGGGATTGAATTTTCCATGCTAGGGATGAAGACTCCATGCTAGGGGGAAACTTCTATACTGAGGAAAAAAAGTTTTTAGGTTGCAGGGAAACTTCCATGCTGAGGGGGAAAAGTTTCCAGGCTTGGCAAAACTTCCATACTCAGGGGAAAAGTTTCAAAGTTTTGCATGTGGTCTCCATGTTGAAGGAGGAAAGTTTCCAAAACCCCCACCCTTCCACACTGGGGATGAAGACCCCATGCTAGGGGAAAACTTCCACACTAAGGGGAAAAATTTTTTAGGCTAGAGGGAAACTTCCATGCTGAGGGGAAAAGTTTCTAGGTTGGGAAAAACTTCCATGCTAAAGGGGAAAAGTTTCCAGGCTATGCATGTGATCTCCATGTTGAAGGAGAAAATTTTCTAAAACCCCCATTCTTCCACGCTAGGGGTAGGTGAGATCTACCTCCTACTTGTGTTTACAGCGTAGATAAATGTATGCTCCTCATAAAACCCATCAAATTGCCTTTTTTTGGCATTCCAAAAGGCATTTTTGATCCCTCAACCCAAAATATAGACACTATGTAACTTTTTTCACTTGGGGAATGAGGCTTTGACCACTTATGAGGCATTTTTCACCTCCAAAAGTATAAAGTATGTGAAATTTCCCATTATGGGTTATAATTCTCACATTTACAATGAAATTTTGCCTTGGGTTTCATGGGATGAAAGCTACATGATGAATATTGGTTACAAAATGCAAACTTTTGTGGTGTTTCAATGGCCCCTCTTTGTTGGTGTCTGAAGGATTGACCCGAAAGGCACCGACAAAAAAATACAAAATATCACTGCATATTATAATGCTATAATGCATACATGCCACATGAGAATCAGGCTATCCGAGTCACCAAGGTCGCTAGTTTAAGGCTGTGGTAGGCTATGGTACTAGTTTAAGGATTTGGTAGGTTGTGTTACTAGTTTAAGGTTGTAGCAGACCATTGAAAGTAGGCTTGCTTGTTGACAATTATCAACTACATGTAGTATGGATTTAGATAGGAATTATTGAGTAGATTGGCCAACTCTTTCACATCCATGTTGGCAATTCTAAATGCTTCATTTTCATAGGCTTTGGTACCAAGGAAGGATCCTTCCTAGTTAGTTGAGAACTTGTAAGCATGCTCACAAATAGCCTTGAGGACTAGCTCCCCCTCTTTGATCTTGCGCATGGTAAAGTCATGGTGATGTTGTTGCTTCTAACTCTCTTAATAGTGCTTGATGTGAGCAAGTGCTTGCATACACCACTCCTCCATTGAATCCAAGGTTGCCATCCGCAACTCCTTACTCTTCTTATCGTTGATGAAGTTGGTCAAGGCTACTTAGAGCAATGACACCTACAATTCAAGAGGTAAAACAACTTCAGAACCATAAACAAGGCTATAAGGCATCATGCCAGTTGTTGTGTGATAGGTTTTTCTATATGCCCATAGTGCATGAACAAGTCACTCATGCCACTTCTTCTTGCTATTGTTGAGCATCTTCTTGACCAAGTTGATGATGGCCTTTTTGCTTGCTTCTGCTTGTCCATTGGCTTAGGGGTAGTAAGGTGATGAGAAAGAATGCTTAATGCCTAGGTTGTGACAAAAATCCTTGGTTTCTTGGCTACTAAATTAAGGCTCATTGTTTGTAATTATGGTTATGGATATGCCAAAACAAGCTACAATGTTATCGAGGATAAATTTGCAAACTTGTTTAGATGTGGTTGTCCTTAGGGAAATAGCCTCAACCCATTTGGTAAAGTATTCGATTGTGGTGATGATGAAGCTATGTCCTATGGAAGACTTAGGCATTATAGGTCCAATGATATCCAACCCCCATCATTGAAATGGCCATGTTATCTGGGTTTTATGTAACTTAGTTAGTGATACATGTATCAAGTTGCTATATTGTTGGCATGTTGATGAGTGGCGAGGTATCCCTACACTCAACCATACGAATACGAGCGTTACATGCATGATCCAATCAAACTCCGCAGACTAAGTGCCTACATGCCTTATGGAACACTTAAGGTTAATCGTTCATTATCTTCCCAGACTTACTTGTATTTGTCATGGTTGTATGGTTAAGTAAGTCTGAGGTATGTGATTTTTATATTTTTTTATGTTTTATCTCCTATGCTAGTGAGGGAAAAGGTGAAGAGGCTAATTAACTAATTTTAACTAACTAACTAAGCCTTAATTAACCTATCATCAGCATCCATTCCCACTTACCATTCATACCTTGAACCAATGCAACCTTGGTTACCAAACGCTATTCGTTACTGGGATCACCAAGCGTAATGTACGTGCTCGAAGTGGTCGTACTGAATGCACTTAACTAGGAGAGAAGGGTTGAGAGAGAATTAATCAACTAATAAAGCATTTAAATGGTAAACAATAAATAAAGTCCTATCTAGCTTAGTCCATGCACTGCAAGGTTTATCCAAGAAGTTCATCTTTATTTCCGTACACAAACTTGTGTTCAGGTACAATATTTATTCAAATAAAGATCCGTTCACTTTAGAGCTCCTATTGCGGGCACATGGAAATCATTCTATCTATGGAGAGGAAAAACTGTCAGAGTTTCGCTATGGTTTAGGCCTAAAATGATAAACAAGGGAGAGCTGCCTCTTATTTATAGATTTGGTGACGCACTGCAATATTGCGTACACGATATTGAAAGGGAAGACGCGATATTGCGGTGGACGCGATATCACAGGGGATGCAATATCGCGGCAGACGAGATATTGCTTATGCGATATCGCGGCAGATGAGATATCGTGTATGCGATATCATGGCCCATCATACCCCCATGACTAAATAAAAAATTGTCCTCAAGTTCCTTACAAAATATTGGGATGATATGGGATTATTAACTCAAACAGAACTAATGGTGAATGGGATGACATGTGAATGAATCATCATTACAGAACATGACAAAACTGGTATTCATGACAACAAGAGTGAACACCTTATACATTTGACATCAGGCCTTATTTGATAGTTGAGAAAGAGAGAGAGAGAAAAAAAAGTTTTGCTACTGCCAACGCCAAGATTACGCCTTTCATTGTCTATTCGTAAGCACGCCATCAGTCTTGTTCCTTGCATGACTGCTTCAGCACCAATTCATTCCAAGTGCTCCTTCCAGATCCAATCTGTTGTTGTATGATTGTCATCTACACATACAACAATCTTTATATTAGCAAGGGTAAATGAATCACAATGTAGTTGATACCTTGCTTCGGTGAAAAGTCCATTGGCTAAGTTATGGTATGGCTAATACGAATCTGGAGATATAATAGTGGTGACTACCGAAGGTGTAGAGGTTAGGAGAAAATCAAAAAAATTGGACCAGGACCCCCATGACTAATCGCGAACCTCCGATAGCGATAGAATAGAGAAAGAAAAAGAACAAGAAAGATGGAGAAAAACAAACAACTATAACGTCGATGAAATGGATGTCAAGATGGAAATGAACAAAATAAATTTGATTGCAAAAATGTTAAGGGAAAGAATTTAACTGGTATACCAAATAGGAATGCTACCGAGTCCTCCCCAAAGTAGGTTCATGCCCTTAATGCCTTGATAAACCCACATTCAAGGAGTTCATAGGCTCTAGGAATGTCATTTGGAACAAGAGTTAAAGTCTTAACCATAAAAAATTACCAAAAAGAAAACAATGTGTCAACCAAAATATACACTAATGATACAACCGGTAATGAGGTGAATAATGGAGAGAAGGATGGAGCGAAGAGAGTGGAATGGAATCCCAAGAACAAGGTGGTATACAACCCCTTGTGTAGTGCATGGTTAATGTGACTTAGTAGATCCCATTCCAAGTTTGGCCTCAAAAAAACCACATCTAGTGACTTTCCATTAATGCATTTGGCCAATCCATCCCCTTGAAGTAACAAGAATGCCTTCCCAAAGAGTCACCAACATTCCAACAAAGAGAAAGATGAGATAGGAAGTGAAGAAGAGCCTTAGTTAGAGGGAACATTTTTATTTTAAGTTCCATAACTAGTGCTTGTAGCCCTAGGGATTATTTTGTCTAAGGGGTGTGCTTTGAATTCTCATTGTTTTTTTATGTGTTTATGCGTGAGAACCACACCATGCAAAGAATTTGTTATTTTTATTAGCTCAACTTCCTGATAATGGAGCAATGTTGGAATGGGAAGGAAAACTCAAGAAGAAAACATCCAAGCACCCAAGAGAATGGCCAACACAAATGCATCAAGTTCCCTTGAATTCATACCCTTTTCAATCCTTGAGTCCTTCCTTATTTTGAGAAATGCCCGGTCACCGATTCGTTATGGTTCTTATTTGGAAAGGGACTATACATTTCCAAGCCAAGAGAGACCATAGAAATTTATGGAAGTATGAATGAAGTGAACTCATTGCCTGTCATATCAAAAGAACCATACCTTAGTATCAACATCATAACTTAAAGGTAAAAACCAAACATTAGCAACCAATAGAAAAATAGTTCATACCATCATTAAGAACACTTATTGGGTGACAAACTTACAAGATGGATAACACACAGACAAAGAATTGAAAAAGGTATAAACGATGTTGTAAAACAAAAACAAGAAAAGTTAAAGAAATTTGTAAAACAAAAATGTGCAAAACAAAAACGTGTAAAAAAAATGTGTAAAACAAAAACTTAAAAAGAACTGAGGGCCTCAATTTATTAGCACAGGTGGCCATCTCCCCCATGACTAAATGGAAAGGGAGAGATTCGAAATAATGAGCACCTATTTAAATTTTTTAGAAGTGTCCAACTTCTCTCGATTGATGTTTTCAGGTTAAGGGGTGGAAGTTGGTGATGCTCATACTCCAATGTATCTATGCCTTCATTGTCGATGTCAGTTGTTCCCCTAGTTCATTCCATGCATGTTGGTGGGTTGCTCTTTTGATTAGCTGTCAACCACGGGGTGTTCTCTTGTTATGTGGTTGCTACATATAGGCACCTTTGTATCTGAGTTTCTTGGGCACACCAGTTGCATGTAGAAGATGCTGAGCATTTCTCCATGTCATCACCCTCTGAGTCACTGTATGTGATGCACGGAACTTTCTTCTTCTCGATCTTTCCATAAATGTTTACCTTATATATCTCTAGGGAAAGATCGCAGATTCCTAGGCATGCATCTATTATGCTTAGCCATGCCCTTCCCATTATAATTGGGAAGTCCCCTTTGTTACTGTTGACTTCTATCACCAGGAAATCAATTGGGTATGACCAACCACACACAGTGGTAACGATGTCCTCCACCAATCCCAAGGGAATGGTGATGAACTGGTCAGCCAGCTCTAGTTGAATATTGCTCTTCTTGAGTGGAGGCAGGTTCCAAGCTTCATACATTTCTTGTGACATTAGGTTGACTCCAGAACTTGAGTCAAGAAGATCCTTATGAGGTTCATTCCCAGCAACTTGGAGGTAGATTAAGGGACTTCCAGGGTCAGAGAGTTTCCTAAGAAGGTGGCCTACCTTGATCCAGTCAGTAATGGTATGTGTTAACATAACCATGTGCGTTAAGCTCTATGGTTGGTTTGAAGGGAGCTTTGAAGCCTTAATTGTTGGAGGAGCATACACAGACTCAACCACTTGTGGTTGTGAGAGCTTGTCTGGGCTTTTGGTTCTAAATAAAGGTCTTCTCTTCTTGCGGTTGTCAAAACCAGCAATGGGTTGAAGGTTTACAGCTCTAATAGCATTACGTTGCTGCGGTTGAGTGGGGAGTTCCCCTTGCATTTTTGGAGTAGGAGGTAGTGGAACTACTAGTGTAAGAGATGCGGATGGATTAGGAGGATGGTATGTATGTGGTGCATCTCCCGGAGGAGGAGTTCTTCTAAAATACTCCCAAACTTGGTAGTAATGTTGTGGGGTTGTGTGACCCATAGAGTCACTTAGAGAAATTGGCTACTGCACGTAGTAGCCATATGGGTCTGGTTGCCGGTAAGGGTATTGTTGCCTAGGCGGTGGCATCCCCCATGACTATGGGTATTGAACACTGCTGATGTTGCCCGACAGGTTGTGGTAGATTTCCACTTGGATAATACGTTAACAGTTGGTGGAACTGCCTCAGGTTACCTTGGGGATAAGGTAACCTTCGGGGTGTCTGCCGTCTGTTAAGTCTTGGTTTGAGTGCATACACCCCAGACTCTTATAGATGTCAGATTATGGAGCAACATCCCTTAGGATGGTCATATTGGTAGATCTCACATCCACTGTCATTGTTTATGTCTAAATCCACAGCCTCATCGGCGATAGTCATTTTCCCCTTACCCTTGTCACGTGCATGGCCTGAATCTCTCCACTTTTTCTTATCAATGTCACTACTTTGTTCCTCCTTAGACTCCTCTACGATTTTCAAAAAAGTTTCAAATTTACTGTCTAAGGAGTCCCACATTTGATCTACCCTAGCTGACACTTCAATTGTTAATTTCTAAAGTGGCAAGGTTTTTCTATTCACCAACTCTTCAAGTGGTGACTCATCCTCTTCATTGTAGAATCTCACTCCCTTCTTTCAGAGGGAAGGATCACGGTTATATTCTTTCATGCTTTCTCTTTTTCATAGCTCCCCTTCTTCTTTAGCTACTTGCTCCAACAATTGATGAATCTCATGGGACCTAAGTTCTGATAATCTCCCTTGGGCATATGTCCCAAGGGTTCTCCTAGTTTTATGTCTTAGCCCATCTACGAGGTGGCGGAGTTAATCCTATTGTGCGTAACCATGGCCTAGGCAACGATGTAATAATGTATAATATCGGCCCATGGCAGCATCCAAGGGTTCGTGATTACCCTGCTTCCATCCTTGGATCTATTTACACAAGTTGGACACTCTGGAGTATGTTTGGTATTTATCGTTGAAGAGTTCTAACATCGTACTCCACCTCCTAATGGTTTCCGGCTCTAAGGACTGGTACCAACTCTCTGCTTCCTTTATGAGTATCCTAGGAAATAACTTTAATGTCTACCACTCGTTCGCAATATTTTGCAAGGCATAGGCATCGTGGAATTCCTGTAAATGATTTTTCGAATCAGCGTTATATCCCCCTTCAAATCGTGGGATGTTATTCATGTCCAATCTCTTGATCTGAGCATCTTTTTGGTGCCTTGTAGGTATTCTAACTACCTCTGTAATATCTAACATACTTCAAGTGTCAAGTAGGGGTTCATCATGATCATCTCTCTCATGAAATCTATGATTCCTACATGGTTCCCTACTTTCCCTTCTATGCCTTGACTCTCTAGAGTGCCCTCGTCCTTGCTCTCGACTCTCTCGTTGAGGTCTCTCATCTCACTTACCCCTATCCTCACAGTTGTGCTCCTTGTGACTATGTCTTGATGTGGAAGGAGAGGGTGAATGATGTGATGAAGGGAAAGAAGAAGGGAAACCATCACCATGACAATGTTTCTTACCTTCTCTTTGGTGACTACAACCCCGATCATGGTGACGATCCAAATGCCCGTCCTTGTCATGCATTTTTGTTCCCTCGGTGAACACTTGGGGTTCATGGGGATCAAAACTAGGGTTTTGTATCATGGAGCATAGATTTTGATACCCCACCTCCTCACCATCATTAGGAGGGGGAACATCAACTAATAGAGAACCAGTTATAGCTAGTTCACCATCTCCAATTTTGCTTAGGACGTGTGGGACCCCTTTGCCCTTCAACAATGTATGGTGGCTCTCCTACCACGAGTCCCTTAAACATTGCACTGATATGGTATGGTAATCCCTCATGTCATAATCTTCTACAACATATTCAATGTATGATTCCGTCATGCCTATCTGTGCAAGAGCACGGAGGAGCATCTTAGGGACTGCTCAATCTGGGGGTAACACGATGTTACCTTGCAAGTCTCTCCAACGCAGTTGTTCATCCTGATGGATGATAAAAGTAAAATTGGGTATATACTCATCATGATGAGTATATACCACCTAATATTGTTGAGGAATTGGCGGTTGGTTACGTGTGTTAGACTACCGACTGTTTCTTGTGTGATCCCTAGGTGGTGAAGTGCTTTTGTGAGAAGAAGAAGAAGACATTATTTTCTTACTTGGTGTGCTCATGACCGTTGTTTAATTTCTTTCATTTAATTAACCCTAAGGTTTTTTTAAGCTGCCAATGATGTGGATGATTTCCTATGTTCTACTTAGCGCACAAACAACTTAGTCCCCGGGAATGATGCCTATGATGAGTGGCGAGGTATCCCTACACTCAACCATATGAATATGAGCGTTACACGTGCGATCTAGTCGAACTCTATAGACTAAGTGCCTACACACCTTATGGAACACTTAAGGTTAATCGTTCGTTGTCTTCCCCGACTTACTTGTATTTGTCATGGTTGTATGGTTAAGTAAGTCTGAGGTATGTGATTTTTATAGTTTTTTATGTTTTATCTCCTATGCTAGTGAGGGAAAAGGTGAAGAGGCTAATTAACTAATTTTAACTAACTAACTAAGCCTTAATTAACCTAGCATCAGCATCTGTTCCCACTTACCATTCACACCCTGAACCAATGCAACCTTGGTTACCAAACGCTAGTCATTACTGGGATCACCAAGCGTAACGCACATGCTTGAAGTGGTCGTACTGAATGCACTTAACTATGGGAGAAGGATTGAGAGAGATTTAATGAACTAATAAAGAAATTAAACTATAAACAATAAATAACAGTAAATAAAGTCCCATCTAGCTTAGTCCATGCATTGCAAGGTTTATCCAAGAAGTTTGTCTTTATTTCCATACACAAACTTGTGTTCACGTACAATATTTACTCAAACAAAGATCTGTTCACTTTCGAGCTCCTACTATGGGTACATGGAAATTATTCTATCTTTGGAGAGGAAAAATTGCCAGATTTTTGCTACAGTTTAGGCCTAAACAAATAAACAAGGGAGAGCCGCCTCTTATTTATAGATTTGGCGGTGCACTGCGATATCGCAGGGGAATACATGATATCGCGTACGTGATATCGCGGGGGATGCAATATTGCGTACGTGATATCATAGCCCATGCAATATCACATCCCATCACATGTGTCACATCACTTGACCTTTTGCAGGTAGTCATTTTCCATATGGGGCCAATAGAAGCCTAATCGTCTAATCTTAATGACCATGGCTCTAGGCCCTCTATGCCCTCCATAAATACCCTTGTGAACCTCCTCTAAAATTATTCTAGCTTCAATTTTACCTATGCATTTTAGGTGTATGGCATCATAGGATCGTTGACATAATGCATTATCACCTATGGTGACATACTGCTTTGATCACTTGCGTATGATGTCCTTCTAAGTAGTAATTAGGCCTTGTGAGGATTCCATGTATAAGGTAAATTTTCATATCATCATACCACTCCTTAGAAGGAGTAGTATGAATGATGACCACAAAGGTATCCTTAGTGTTCTATGTGATGGAAGTAGTGTAGTTCATGGTTAAGGTGGGCAACTTGCTAAACACATCTGGCATCACACTAAGGGCTAATGTTTCAGTTGCATCAACTATGGTATTTTTGTTTCTAGGTATGTGTTGGACNGTTGCATCAACTATGGTATTTTTGTTTCTAGGTATGTGTTGGACATCAATGTCTATGAATTGTTGTAATAACTACTTCCCTAAATCATAGTAAGGTTGTAAGTGCTTAGCTTTGCATGCATAGACTTCAGTTACTTGGTTAACTAAGAGTTGTGAATCACCTTTGATGGCTAGGCATCTAATTCCCAGGTCACGAGCTACCATCATCCCTTTGATCAAACCTTCATATTCTGCTATGTTATTGGTACATGGAAATCCAAAACAATAGCCAAAGGATTGGATTTCACTAGATGGGAATGTTACAATGGTAGCAACACTAGTCCCATGGGCAGTTGAAGCTTTGTTGAAGTTCATAACTACCTCATAACCCTCAGGCACTTGGCTAACGATGTTAATGTATTCATTAGGGAACTTAGGATCTATGGTTGCTTGGTCATCAATAGGTGAAACTTTGAGTTGTATGGCTATAGCTTGACCCTTTTTTGAGGATTGAGAGACATAATAGAGGTCAAACTCTGCAATTATGGCTTTTCATCGGGCTATACAGCTACTTTCATAGATGTTGGTCATTATGGCTCTAAGTATGTTATCCTTGCAAATTATGTTGACTTGGCTTCTGAAGAGGTAGTATCTTAATTTTTTCAAAGTGAAGACTAGTGTTGGACAATACTTTTCCACTTTAGTGTATTAGGTCCTATGGGCAACTAGTGCATGGATAAGGTAGTATATAGGCATTTTTGTTCTATCATCATGTTTTTGATAGAGTAGAGACATAATGGATGTATCAGAGATGGTGAGATAAACATAAAACAATTTACCCTCTTGTGGAGGATAGACTATCAGTAGTTGTGTCAATTCTTGCTTAAGGTTTTCAAAGGCTTCTTAGCATTGAGTTGTCCACCCATAGTGCATTCCTTTCTTAAGAATGTGTTGCATGGGATGTAACTTATCTGTAATCCTAGCAATAAATCTATGAATAAACTATAATCTACCTTTTAATCCCCAAAGCTCTTTAAGGTTGGTAGGTGCTACCAATTTGGATATGGCCTTAACCTTATCAGGATCTACACATATTCCTACTTTAGATACTACAAAGCCAAGCATCTTACTAGTCTTGACACTGAAGATACACTTCTTAGGATTAAGCTTAAGCTTTTATTTGAGGCATTGTTTAAGCACATGATCTAGGCCATTAGCATTGTCATTGGCTATGTTAGGCTTTATAGTTATGTCATCTATGTAATCATTAAGCAAACTTAACATGTAATCATTAAATATATAGTCCATGGCTCTATGGTATGTCACTCAAGCATTCTTAAGGCCAAAGGGCATCATGGTATAACAAAAAGTACCTCATGGGGTCATAAAGTTCATGCTAAGTTGGTGTCTGGGTTGATCCTAATTTGGTTATATCCTAAGAATCTATCCATAAAGGATAGTAAGGCATGTCTGACTGTAGTATCAATAAGTTGATCAATACTAGGCAAAGCAAAGTCATCCTTGATAGTCTCTTTATTTAGGTCTTAGAAATCAATGTAAATATGGATACTTCCATTTTTCTTAGGGACTACCACTATGTTGGATACCCATTCCACATAATTGACAACCCTAATGAAACCTTCTTGGTAAAGCTTTGAGATTTCATCGCAAATTACCAAGGCCAAATCAGGTTTAATCTTGCACAATTTTTGCTTAATTGGTCTAATGCTAAGGGCCAATATGATGTTTTGTTGGACTAGACATGGGTCTAGGCTTGGCATATCTTCATATGACTAGGCATATGCCTTAATGTTATTCTATAAGACTTTGGTAATATCTTGGACACATTGAGGCTCTAGTGAGGAACTTAGTTTAAGGGTCTTCCCCTCATCACTGTGTGGTGTGACAGGAACCTCAACTAGAGGGTCTTTGGTTATGTCTCCCACTTCTAAGTCAAGGGTTTTGACCAAGTTTTTAGGCCATTCTAGAGGTTTCTCTATTGAGGGTATGTGGTCTACAAGACTCTCAGGCTCAAGATCTAGGTAATCAAGGTTGATACATTGTTTAATATCATCATGAGGTCCATGTAGACACAAAGGTAAACTAATTTGCTCCTAGGTACTCATACTTTGATCCTGCATATCAACCAAAAGCATATTAAGTGGAACCTAGGTAAAAGTGAATAAATAATGTTAAAATGTCATAAAACATATGCAAATCTAATGCAATCAAGGCCATCCAAGATCATCAGTGAGATAAGGACAATTCAAAAAAGTGTAATAGAGGTGAACAAAGATCACATAAAGGTCAAACAAGGGGAAGTATAAGTCTAAAAATGGTTAATAAAGGCCATCATTTTGCTAGTTTTAAGCCTTAGCATGCCATGATGCCAGTTCATAGTCTTGGTGGACTATGACACAAGTTGAAGGCCTTAGAGGGCCATTGTCATATGGTGTCAAATGGTAGTTAGAGAAGGTTAAACCCCACTATTTGATACCCTTTAAAGGCCAAACAAAGGTAAATAGAGCTATAATAAGACAAACAGAAAACATATAAGGGTGTATAAAGGCTATAGAAGGTCAACTGTGTCATCAAGGTAACATAAGTTCAAAATCAAGCCAAAATATTACGTAATAAGGAAAAAATCAGGCAAAATAGGTTATATATGATAAAACTTGGTTAATATAGGCCAAAAAAGGTTAGGTTTTTGCCAATTTTACACCTTAGCAAGTAATGTTTTGAGGCTACAAGGCTATTAAGTGAGTTCAACCATCAATTTGGGCTATTTCTGGGTTGTTTGGAACTAAAAATCAAGTGTTTTGAGGCCTTCATGTTGGGCTCAGCATGGAAACAAGTACCCTTAGTATGGGAAATAAGGAAAATAGGTTTTTTGGTGCTCAAAGGTCTAAAATTTAGGTTCCAAAACCTTGCCAAGGTAGCACAAGGTCATATCCACCAAAATTGGATGCTTCGGAGGTCTACAAAGGCAAAAAAGTAAGTTTTGAAGCCTTCCCCTCTTATTTCCATGCTAGCCAACGTGGAAAAGAGGGGTTTCAACATAGAGAACCAAAATCAAAGCAAAAACAAGATCAAATATGGTCAAACAAGTAGCTAAAGTCTAAAATTGGAACTTGTGCATCTCCCAGCTTTGTTCCAAGGCAATTTGAGGTCATTTTGAGTGTTAATAGGTGTCGAAATGGCTTCCCTATCTTTTTTCATGTTGGGCATAGTATCCTCAATGTGGAAAAATAGGGGGACATTTATTCTATAAATTTAGAATGATTTTGGGACACTTTGACCAAGTTTCTAGGCCCTTAGGACTATAGACTTTGATTCTGCAAGTTTCTGACTGATTTCAAACATGTTTGAAGGTTGTTTAAGGGTACTTTAGGTCTTCCCCATTATTTCCATGCTAAGAGAGTTACTCCAGGATGGAAGAATGGGGGGAATGAGTTTTAGAGGTTGAAATGAGGTCAGGCAAGCAAAATCTTGAGACTATGAGGTCTTGGGCTTCTCCAATGTAGATCTTTGGCTTCTAGGAGTGCCATCTTGCTCCAAAAGTGGAAAAGTAGCTTCTTCGCCTTATTTCCATGTTGGGGAAGTTACTCCAGCATGGAAGAAGTAAGAATCATAGATCTAGGCTAATTCAGATCATAATCAACTGTGCATGTTACCTTTTGGAGTTGCTAGGGTCAAGGGCTATGATCCATGTCAAAATTTAGCCATTTTGAGCATCCCTAAGTGGTTTTTTTGGCTTCCCCTCCTTTTTCCACATTAAAGATGGAGAGCTTAGTGTGGAAAACTAGGAGGACCATCTTTTATCCATATGGGATTAGTTTCATGAATTTTAACTACTTCAATGGTTACGCTCAGGGCTCTAGAGTGTATGAAAGGTCATTTAATGTTATTTTGAGGTGTGTATGAGCTCCAAACAAGTCCACCCTTGAGTTTCCATGCTAGGGATACCACCCTTAGTGTGGAAAAAGGGATCCCTAGCATGGAAGAATCATGCATATCAGATCCAGGCCAATTTAAACCTTAATCAACTGTGCATGTTAACCTCTAGGGCTGCCAGGGTTGAGGATTAGGGTTTGGTGTCAAATTTTGATCATTTTGGGTATTTCTAAGCATTTTTTGAACTTCCCCCATTTTTCCAAGCTAGGAATAGGATTCTTAGCATGGAAAACTAGGGGAAATCAATTTTTGACCTTCCAACATTACTTTCTTAAAGCTTGAAAGCTCCAAACGATGTTAGCAGGGTCCTAGAGTGCATGCAAGCTTAGTTAATGTCATTCTGAGGTAGTTATGGATTTCAAATAAGTCTCCCAATTAATTTCCACATCTAGTAGCATGGATGGGGCTATTCCCAACATGGAGACATCATAAAACTCAGATCTAGCCCAATTTTAACTTGCATCGACCATGCATGTTAGCCTTCAAGGTTGCTAATGTTAAAGAATATGGTTTGGAGTCAAAATTGATCATTTTATAGTTTTTCCAAGTGGTGTTAAAGCTTTCCCCTCTTTTTCCATGTTGGGGATAGTATTCCTAGCATGAAAAATTGGGGGGAAATAGATTTTCATACTTTTGCATCATTTTTGATCATGCATGTAGGTCCCTAAGGTTGCTAGTGATGATGGTCAATGATTGGTGACACAATTTTTCTATTTTGAATGTTGATTAGTGGTTTTTAGGCTTTCCCCAATTTTTCTATAATGGAGCTAATATGCTCAGCATGGAAAATTATGGAGAAAGCTTTTTGGTCACTTTCATTCATTCATGCTAGCTTCCAAGGTTGCTAGTGTCGACTATTGCTACTTTATGTTGAAATTGGTTGTTTCAAGGGTCACTACACATTTCTTGGGCTTCTACAATTTTTCCATGCTGAGGCTTCCATGCTCAATTTGGAAATTGGGTGGAAAGATTTTTGGTCATTTTTTGTCGCTTTCAGGCATGTAGGTAGGCTTCTAAGGTTGCTTGTGTCAACTGTGAACATTTGATGTCAAATTTGGTTACTTCAAGGGTCATTAGGTAATTTTTGGGCTTTCCCCATTTTTTCTACACTAGGGATTTTATGCGTATCATGAAAAATTAGGGGGAAATATTTTTTAGATTTTTATAATCATTCATGCTATGCATGAGTGTTCACGGGATTGCTAGTGTTGGCCATTAGTGCCTAAGGTTAAGATCTGGTCGTTTTGGAGGCTACAAGGGGGGTTTTAAGGCTTCCACCCTTTTTCCACATTAAGGGTGGAAAGCTCAACATGGAAGAGGTCTCCTTCCTTAAAGAAAGTCAGATCTAGGCCAAACTGATAGTCGATTGACTATGCATGTCAACCTCTGGGGTTGCCGATGTTGACGATCAATGTTGGGTGTTAAGATTCAATAGTTTTGAGGCTTCTAAGTGTCTCATGAAATCTACCCCATTTCTTCCATGCTGGGAATGGTGTCCCTAGCATGGATGTAAGGAGGATGATATTTTTATGCCATTTTGACTACTTTTGGGACTTTCGAAAGCTCCAGAGGGTTCCAGTAGGGTCTAGAGATCACTGAGCATAAAATGGTTATTAAGTCATTAATTTAGGTTATTTTTGGCTTCCCACCATCTATTCACACTGAGGGTGAGAGGCTCAATGTGGAAGAAGCTTTCCCTAGTATGGAAAACACCAAATCTTAGATTTCAACCAATTTTAACTAGGTCTAGTGGGATTTTGAGGCTGTCGAAGATGCTTAGAGGGGTTCTAGGTCACATGGGGCCTACTTTGGGGTCAAACTTATGTTAGATGAGTGTTGAGAGGCAAGAGTGAGTGTTACCCCCATTCTTCCATGATGGGCACTACTACCCCAACATGGAAATCCATGGTGCTTAGCCTTGCTCATGTCTTGTCCACTTTTGGAAACTTCACATTGAAAAAGGTAGGTTTGGGCTGCCAAAAATAGAAAAATATTTGTAATTATAACGAATTTGTAAAATAATAGGCATTTTTCCACATTGGGCATGATATTCCCAATGTGGATGCATGGGGTTAAGGTTGCCATAATGTTTTAAGTGTCAAAATTAGTAAAATTCTCAATGTTAATGTAAGTTTTGGTCAAAAGTGAAGGCATAGAGTGGGGCCTACAATCCAAAAATTTAGAATTTTGAAAAGTGAAGTTATTTCCCATCCAAAACCAATGTGAACTAGACTTTCCCATTATCTTGGTGTGAACTAGATCTGAAAAAATAGCCATACCCCAAAATTTTGGGAAAAAAGCATGAAATAACAAGTCCTATTTTTAGAATCTAATCTACAAAAGCTAAAATAACAAAATGATTATAGCTATTTTCTTAATCCCTCCACCAAAGTAGATCTTAAAAAAATGGCCTTAACACATAGGAAGCAAAAAACTAGAAAAACCACAAGAAACAAAGGCAAAAATAGGTAGAACTGCCTACCTCAAAACGATAATAGAAGAAGCCTAGATGGAGATGGGCTTGGGAACTTCTTCTAACTCCCAATCATGTTCATCTTTCCCATGTATCATAGGACTTTTTCTCTTTCCCCTCACTACTTAGGTGCCATGGTAGGCTCAACATTGAGGATGATCGAGATTAAGAGAAGATAAGAGTTCAATGCTAGCTGCAAGGGAGATGGGAGGCTTCCATGCTAGGAATTGGTTGTGGCTACCACAAGAATCTTTGCCAGAGCTCTCCTCCAATTCATTGTTTTTGTAGAATGACAATTGTCATCAAAACTTGCAAAATTTAACATATAAAACTCATCTAAAACCTAAACGCACACCTTGAAACCCCAGCTGCCAATTCAGTGCACCATAACTACAAGTGCACTAAAGTGAAAGGGGATAATCCTATCCCATTATCTTGGTTTTAATTTTAAATGGTTTCAATGGTTTTTTCTATTTCAACTATTTCCATGGCTATATGAAATCTAGGTTTTGAGATTTTTGAAGTTTTGATATGAAAAAAGTAAGCAAAGTTTTATTTTTTTTCTTGGTAGAATAGTTGCACATTAGTAAAATTAAAGGTAATGGGTATGTAGCCCTTTTTAAAGCTTTTTGATGGCTATTGTCTCATTTAATTTGACCTTGAAATGAAGAAGTTATGATTGTTTTCCTAACATTGCGCAATTAGGTTATTTGTGGTGCTTTTGCAATTTTATGTAATTTTGCAAATATTTTCTAAGGAAACAAAAATGATTATGGCTATTTTCTAGTCATGGATACATACGCATTGGCTTCATCTTTTCAACAGAGGTGGAATCACTCTAATTGTACTTTAAATGAATTTTTTACGAATTTTTTATTAAGCATGTGTAGTTAGGATGCTTGTGCCGTTTTTGGATTATTGTCCAAATTGATGAATTTTTCCTGCATAAATGGCAAAGGTTTTGAATTTTTTCTAAGTATGGCTACCTAGGACTTGATTTAAGCTTTCAAACAATGGTGTAATCACTTCATTTGGAGCTCAAAAAAAGTTTTTATAAATTATTTGGCTATGGCTATGTGAACAAGGCAAAAATCATGGTTGTAGTACATTAACCATTTGGAAATAAAAGTGTTTGATATGTATAACTTATGTTTTTATTTTGTGAAAATGTAAAATTAATGCTTAATTTTTATTTTTCATGAATAGTGAAAGCTTTTTATATTTTAAATAAGCTTTTACTATGGCTATATGGCTTTTTCTAAATTTATGCATAACTTGGATGATTTTTCCAAATTTATGCATGCTTTGCATAATTTAGATGTTCTTTCCAAACTTATGCTTTATTTGTCTAAATTTATGCATAATGAATATGCTATTTTCTAAATTTATGCATAGCTTGCATGTTTTTTCCAAGCTCATGCATAGCTTAGATGCTTTTTCTAAATTTATGCATAATTTAGGCTAAGACTTAGTTTTAGCTATAATGTTTTGGCTATAAAGGCTATCAAATATGGTAATAATGCTTCTATGGAATTTTTCAAGCTAATTTAGATAAACATCTAAGAGCTTTTTATAGAGGCTAATTTCACCTCTGACTTAGGAAGTTTTTTCTAAATTTGTTAAGAAATTCCCATTGGTCATGATGTAAGGTTATGTAAGCTTGTAATTATGTTTTCTTGTGGAATTACTTAGACTAATTTAGAAAAATACTTACAGATTTTCACAAAGGCTAATTTCATCTTTGACTAGATGTTTTGTCTAAATTTGTTAAGTAATTTCCATATAATGTTTTTTGTGCTTTGCTTGATGCAGGATCTTCTTGAGGCCTATCCTCATCATGGTGGAGTTGGTTGGTATCTTGTGCTACATTGATCATCCTAAGATCAACACCCCTCCACATGACATGCCTCTTGGAAAGCTCTCATTGTGCTTCTGACCTTAGGCCAGGGAATTTCTTACCTACCTCCTTAGGAACTTTAGTGTGATGTTGTGGTCAAACTTGTTCGTGGATGTAGCCAAGGTCATTGTGGAGGCCCTATTGCCTCAAACATCGGGCCTAATTATTAGGTACATTTACCGACAAGCTACTTCCTAAGACTGCAGGGGGACTAGTAGATGCCATAAGTCCACATTACCCTTCAAAGATCTAGATAATACTAGAGTATAATCAATATACTTTGGCTACTAGGCTTCCAGAGAAGATTCTTAGACTCTGTGATGACATCTCTACGATAATCCATATGCACTTTGCATTTTTTGCAAGTTATCTAATGATATTTGCAGAGTTTCTAGTGGTGTATAGGAATGGGCAATGGGTTTCCCAAGACCCAAGGCAACTTTCTAGGCCTTGGATAAAGCACATTTATCCAACAGTGTAGGCCCTAAACCACTAGAAGGGATGGATGATACATTATGCATCACCACTAAGAATCTCGATGTTAGGCAGTATGAGTCTTCTAATAGTAATGATGATGATGAGCCCCTCTTGTTTCCTACTAGTGTCTAGGATGATAGATGATGGTGCATAGAGAATGAAGGGGCAACTAGAAAGAAACTCAAGAGGCCTATGAAGGAGGTACCCCCAGCATCAAATCAGCCTTCCTTACAGAAGCATTATTTTAAGCTTAAGCCCTTACTAGGTAGTCATAGGTATACTTTTAAATTTGGCTATTTCATGTTCTAAATTTTATGGCTACTTTATGATTTCATGTGTTAACTAGTTTTCTATGTGTTATGGTTGTAGATAAGCATCAAATTATAACAGCTCAAGCTACTATGGAGGCAAAACAAAGGCATGCAGAAGAGGCACTCCTAAAGCAACCTATGGTTGAAGCACTTACTAATATAGGTATAGATGATATGGATGCCTTGTTTGGAGAGGCAGTACTAGGTACCTCTTCCACCATCATCCTAGAGGAGGAAGAGGAGGAGGAGCCAAGTATGCCTATGCCTTAATATTTTTGTTATATCTCATTGGTTATCTTTGGTTGTCATCCTAACCCTTCGATGATTGTTATGCTTATAGTAGTTCCTCAGCCACCAACGCAAGTTCCCATCCCTAAGTTTCATGCGAAACCATGCCTAGAGACTCCAGAAAAAGTGGAGTTCTTGTGTGGGATGGTTAAGGACATCATTGATTAATTGCATTAGGTTGCACCTAAGATATGTAAGGATTTTTTTTATGTGTCTCAATCATGGGCTTTGCTTGCATTATGGCTATCTTAGGTTTTGTTTTATGGTTGCATTTTGTACTTGTATAGAATTCTCCATAGAG
The DNA here is from genome assembly GCA_015680685.1 of Gnetum montanum. Taxonomy (NCBI): domain Eukaryota; kingdom Viridiplantae; phylum Streptophyta; class Gnetopsida; order Gnetales; family Gnetaceae; genus Gnetum; species Gnetum montanum. Next base: position 62,813 of record MNCI01021850.1, read on the forward strand.
TGGGACCCTAGTAGAGACATGGAGATAGAATCCTTGCCTAAGTTTCCATTTGATGTGTTTAGTGTACCTATGAAGTTGTACAAGACCACTACTGATTTAGTGATGTCATGCACAAAAACTTCATGGGAGCTTTAGAGGTCCAACGAATCCCTATGGGAGGAAGTTGTGGCCTTAAGTGAAAAGGCTCAAAGGTAGAAGGATATCATTAGAGATCTTTGAGACCATAAGGCCTTTGTGGAAGCCCAAGTGGCTAACTTAGGAAAACTACGGACTAAGGAGATCACGTGGGCCTACTATTGGCATGTTGTTTAGGATGAAGTAGCAATCCTATGGGAGATGGCGAAATAATGTATGTAGATGGACCTCATCTCCAAAAAGCTTGAGGATTGGAAGGATCACTGTGCTTGGGTCTTGGAGTGGGGTAAGACACAAAAGGTTCATAAGAAATAGTATAAGGCTGATTATGGGGCCTACCGAAAGTGGCTTAATGAGGAGTTCGTTGAATGACACAAGAGAGAGCTGTTCATTTAGGGGATCTAGGCAAAGAGTGCTCATTGACTTTTTGAAAGTACTTTCAAGGTGGAGCAATCCCCTACACTTCAAGTTACTACTGTTGCTAGTGAGACCTCTATAGTCGTTGCTACTCATGAGCCTCCTACTTGGACTCCTATAGATAGATCTAGCATTCTTTTTAGCATTAATCTTGGGGATCTTGACCCTTGTCAACATGATGGAGGACCAGATCCTTCATCATTTTGAGGAAGGCCTTCCCCATCTATCCCTGGAAGTAATGGAGCTAAAATCTCCACAAGTGTGATATATTTTATGTTTTGGCCTTTATTTTAAATCATGATTTTGGCTATGGGTTACTACCTGGCTATATGTTGTTGCATTTTAGGTCTCAAGAGACATTGGCAGCTCTAGTAGTGAGGGTGAAATGACCCATCACTTCCTCCTCTAGATGCCACTTAGCAACCTCCAATTTAGCTTGTTGGCTATTTGTTTTTGTTTTTATGTTGATGGTTATGATTAGCCTAGACTATGTTATAGATGATTGTTATTCTTTGACATTCTTGCCACACAATGTGCCCATGGCTAAGTATGTTATGGACATTTTAACTTTAATTTAAACTTTGGTTTTATTTTTGGCTAGATGCATTCATAGTAGTAGTGCACATTGTAAATATTGAAAATGGCTATGTTTATGTTTTTGTTGGTTATAAAATTAAATGGCTAATCAATGTGATAATAGGCTACGCAAAGGGAGATATAGTAATAAAAGGGACGTTTGCTAGTTTTAGGCCATTGTAGGCACAAGTTATGTAGTTTTGCCAATTTAAGGTCATGGTAGGCCATATCGTCAATTTAGAGTCTTAGTGGATTGTAGTTCCAGTTTAATGTCTTAGTAGATGAGGTATGAAAGAGACACTTTTTTGATGTTTAAAACATAAGTAAAAATAAAGAAAGGTTGTAGATAAACATGCAAACAAACTTAGGCTCATGCATTAGGCTATGTGCGTAAAGCATAAAACAACAATTGCATATGTAATAAATTATAAATGAAAAGTAAGGCTATATGGCTATCAGTGCATCTCGTCATAAAGGCATGGAAAGATTAAAGTAAACTTCACTTGTGTAGATTCTTTCTAATCTTTGCAAGATTAGGGACTGTGTAAGGCCTACTCTACACAAGCTTGTATTCACAATTCCTTTTGCTTACAATGTTAAAGGGGAGTTTATCCCATAATGTATTTCATTGCCTATCATTGTCATAATTGGCTATCTTGGATTTTTTCTCTTCATGGCTAGGAGCATCTTCTTGAAGCTCTACTTTGAACCCTTGTTCTATGTCTATGTTGTTGATATCTAGGGGAGTTACATTGTCATCATGAATGATGATTTCACCTCACTCATAAGGAAGGTGAATTTCTTGATGGATGGGCAAGGACATAGCTCATAACTGAGCCAACCAAGGTCTTCCTAGGATCAAGTTGAATCTTGATGTCTCTTCCACCACCAAGAAGTTTGTGGTTGTAGGGAATTATTCTCCAACTACAAAATCCAAGGAGATATACCCCTTGATGGAAACTCTTAATCAATGGAAGAACTTAAGAGCTTCTATGATTGTAGGTTGTACTTGATTAGTTAAGCCCAAGTGTTCAATGATGGTGCATGAGATGATGTTGGTTGCAACTCCATCATCAACATGCACCTGGTGTATTTTAAATTGTCTTATCTATATGGTTATGAATAAAGGGGTTGTAGTCACTTTTCCATTATGGGGATTAACCTTAATTTTGCTATTGTGAAATGTTAAGGGTGTTGACTTCCCCTCACCTAGTAAGGAAGGAATCATTACTACATGGATGGCTTCCTCATTAGTAGGAATANAGCTTTAGGCTTTGGCTATTGTGGCTTTTCCTTGTTGTTTTGGTTGTGGGCTTTGGTATCCTCCTATGACTTGTTGGTTCAAGGAGATGGGGAAAAATAGGTCATGGGTATAGCCAAAATGGGAGTGGACTATGGTAGACCCACTTCCTTTCATACCTCTATATGCTTATCTCCCTTGTTGTCAGGTTTTTGCTTATGCTTCTTCCTTTGGTTGGTTGTAGTTTTTTCATTGTCAGTCATTGGTTGTAAGGAAGATGCAATACCATTGGCTATCACAAGGGGTCTTTGTGTAATTATTTTGGCTATGGTTGTTTGGGTTGTATTGGGTTGGAAAACCTTGATGATACAAGGTTTCCAAAAATGGTTTTCACATATTGCTAACTTTTACCACAAAGGAGGGAAAAGTAGGCTTGGCTAGTATGGTAACCAACATTAGTTTAGTGGTAACAAATGTGGCAATAAAAATTAAATTGTTATTAAGGCTTCCACATTGGCTTTACTCTAGAAATTCACAATAGATGTTGTGAAACTTTAGCACCCAAACCATATACAACTTCCATGCTAAGGTTTCTGCTACAAGGGGGTAAAGGTAGCATTGGATTCCTAGGGAGTTTTTTCCTTACAAACTAAAAAATGGCTTTAAACCTACAATAAAAGTATATCTGGTCATTAAATTAGTTACAAACCTCACCAACACTAGGCATGGAAAAAGGAGGAAAAGAAGCGGGATGAGATGATGGGAATCTCACACCTCCTACCTCAACGTTGGAGAGGGAAGGCTAAAAAGCAAGGTGGAAAGTTAGTGTTTTTTCCACTAAAACTAGTTTTAGCTAGCTGCCAATTTTCTCAACTTGGAAACGTGGGGTTGGGGAGAGGGGGAGAGGGGGAGAGGGGAAGAGGGGCAAATGACTCACAGAAGAGTTGAACCATCCACTTTTAGAAGCTACCAAATAAAATATTGGTAGTAGAAAGGAAAAATAATAGGGTGGAAGAGATGTTAACACTGGCTTTGGACTATAAAATTTACAGCAAGTGCTATGAAAAGCCAAAACCCAACCACCTAAAACTTCCACATTGTAGTTTTGGTCACATGGGGGGAAAGATCAATGTTAGCTCTTCAAAGATTTTAGCTGCAAAAATCAAGAAAAATCTTGCAAATGGTAACAAAAAGAATAGATTTGGCCAAAAAAAATTTAGGTGAAGGCCCTCCTTCTAGCACCAAGAAAAACTATTATGACCAAAAACCTCGATCGCTGGAAAAACCAAGGATCCTCGATGCACCAGTTCCCCAACCTCGAAGGCCTAGGACCTCCATGAGAAAAATGGAATTTGAGATGCCTTGGCTAGTTTGGTAGATCAACCAAAGACTTATGAGATGTGAAATGTGGGAATACAAATAGATTCGAATAATGCATAGAAAATAAATTTACTTTTGAACACAAAACTTAAAGCTTAAAAATTTATTGAGAAAGAATAAAGAATAAGTTAGAGAAATGTGTATAGATGCTGCCTGGATGAGCAGAAAGAGGGTTCACTTATGCAAGATTTTAAAGCTCATTAAATCCAATGTGATCTACTCCACGATTTGGATGCTAAGCCACTTTTGATACTATTGAACCTTCCTTCACTGCTACAACCTTAGATCTGCAAGTTGGGTCACTACTAGGGGGTGTGAGAAAAGTGGAAAATTTGGATGTTAGATTGCTCCACACTGGGGTTTGGAATCCCAAAAGTGTAGTTTTGACACCCAAAATCCACAGGCCTCAATGCTTCCACAAAAGGGTTCAAGAGAATGCAAGTATGAAAACTTGCAAGAGCTCTTAAGTGCTTGAGAATGCCCCAAGTGTGGAATTGTGAAAAATGTTGTGTGTATGCCAAGAAAAATTACTTGATAATGTTGAACTTCCTTGAAAATGGCTGAATAAAAAATGTTGAACTTAAATTACTTGTATGCCCAAAAGTTGCTAACCTTGTAAGTGGTGTTGGAGGCTAGATTTTATAGGATCTTTGGGCCATGAATGAGGCTGAAAATTGGCTATGATTTGGTTGCAAAAATGGCTGCAAATTGGTTGTGAAATAGCTACAAATTTGATGTAAATTTGTTGCAAATTGGCTACCAAATTTAGGTGAAATGGATGCCCAAAATTTTGGGGGATTACTATACATAGTAAGTGCTTCCCCCCATGGCCACTCCGTTTACTATAAATAGTAACCAGGGCACATCTTCGACACTGGAGATGAATCTTCCATGTTGAGCTCTCCACCATGCTTGTTGAAGTGGCTGGTCAAAGTTGAAGTGCATGAATTGATGAATTTTTTCTTTTTGTGGATTTCATGTTAGGGGATTAAATTTTCCACACTGGGGAAAAACTTCCACACTAAGGGAAAAAAGTTTCCAAGCTAGAGGAAAACTTCCATGCTGACCGGGAAAAGTTTCTAGGCTAGAAGAAACTTCCACACTAAGGAGGAAAAGTTTCCAGGATGTGCATGTGGTCTCCATGTTGAAGGGAAACAGTTTCCAAAATCCCCCATCTAGGTAACATCTACTCCTTGCATGTGTTTCTAGCATAGATAAATGTATGCTCCTGACGCCCCCACAACCCCCCC
>MNCI01021850.1:67894-97803 GCA_015680685.1 Gnetum montanum
TTTTTTTCACTTGGGGAATGAGGCTTTAACCACTTATGAGGCATTTTCACCCCCTAAATTATAATGTGAAATTGCCCACTATGGATTACAATTTTCACATTTACAATGAAGTTTTGCCTTAGGTTTCATGGGGTGAAAGCTACATGATGAAGATTGGTTATAACAAGCAAGTTTTTGTGGTGTTTTAATAGATGTAGTTCTCCTATTGTTTGCCAACAAGGAGGGCCTATCTAATTAACATTTAGTGCTACTGAATGACCAACAAAATTCACTTTTATTCTTTAGACCAGTAAGCTGGTATGATCAAATTCAATGGTTTTTAGATTCAGATTGAATGTTAATTCACATAAACATTAGGGGATGTGCTACTATTTTGAGGTAGACATGTAGTTCAATGCTTACCTAAAACAATATTTAATTTGATTTTAATTTAGGTAATTAGTTTCTTCATCTCATGATGACTTTAGTGAAGTTTAAATAATTGTAGTTACTTGTATAGTGCCTTGAATTTAAGATTAAATGACCTACATAAACATCAAATTGAAAATACTATGTGTTTTTCTCTTTAAAACTAATTTAATTGAAATGGAAAATCCAATTCAATATTGAAATTTACAAAGGATTCCTTTATTCATACACTGAACTATAAAATTCACGCTCTTAATACCATCAATTTCTATGTAACCATAGCAATTAGTTCCTCCTAATAGTGTAGGTTAATAAATCAATTAGTCCATTTGTCTCTTCTTGTTGTTTTAAATATGTCCTAAAATTGATCTAGCATAGTTCTTTAATTTTTACCTTTTCCACTTGTAAGATATATCCAAATGTATGAGCATTTTCTCATGGAGGACTTTATCAGAAGCTAGACTAGTACTCAAACAACATTTCAACTTTGATACATTGCAAAAGAAAATGTAGTTTAGTTTCATCCTGATTTAATTTATAGGTGTATCTATTCTAACTTTTCCTTGCTTAGTATCAATTCAAATTTGAGACCTACTATAAGCATAAAAGCCATTTAAGATTTTGCCACATGCATTTGACATTGGCTTAGAAATATAATGAAACCAACTAAAATAGATTTTACATGGAATTTTTTGAATCAATTCAGCTTTTGAGGTTTTATAAAATTTAGATGATGCATTTGTATTCGCTTTTAACTCTTTTCAATTCAAATAGCAAAAAAAGACAAACTTTCTATAATGATTATGTTTGAAAGGACATAAAAGAGCATTTTGAACATAAGTTGAATATTGCTATAATTAGCTTTTACTTTGTAGATTTTATCTTTATTTTTCATGAAAATGTAATATCTATTCAATAGATCATATGGGCCTTTGAATGCAATAAAGCCTCATTTCATTTCATAAAATATTATATAATGGAGGATACCTTAGTTAAGTAGAATTTGAGTTGTACTTATTTGAAAATTGAACTTTAAAGCTTATGGGATCAAGGGTATGGTAGCAAAATGTCTTAGATGAATACTAAAGTGGTTGTAAACATCTTCATTTCAAAAAATATTATCTAATAAGTAAGAAAATAATAAAAGAAACCTATGATGATGGTGTAGCACTAAATTCAGTATCTTAAAGAATATCATCATCATCATCCTAGCCTTGTTCCAATAATACGTGAACAACTACATCATGAAGTATTTTCACCATTAGCCTCTATTAAGGGCTAAATATTTATTTATTTGTTATTTTTTATCATCTTCAACATTTTTGTTATCAATCTTTTTGATTTTTAGCTAATTCCATTTTGCTGGGAGAAGGCTAGGATAATGATGGCCATTTTAGGTCTTCCTTTTGATTGGTTTTCCAAAATCATGATGTGGTAACTCGTTTTTTTTTTTTTTTTTTTTTTTTTTTTTTTTTTTTTTTTTTTTTTTTTTTTTTTTTTTTTTNTTGATCAAACCATCTAAGGCATCATTCTTGTAGTTTATTTACAAAATAAGTTTTGGCCTTATATTAGTATGGGGTGGAAAATGCCCCTAGGAGGTTACAAAAACTGGAGGATAACTACCTCTCCTGTTACTAAGGCCCAAGCCATCAAAATTGACAACATAGTATCCCAAAATTGATAAGACCATTACATTAGTTGATAATATGGCAAAAATACACCCACAATAAAAGTATAATGGGGTAGAGAACATATGTCATAACTTTCCCTTCTCCATGTCACCTCCTACCTCTATGTTTCTACCCACACACTTGCACTTTCTAGGGCACAAAAGGTGTGCATGCTTGCATATTGGCAACTTCACAAAACTATCTGGTAGCCTAGACACCAAGAGATGCTAGTGGTGTAATCAAAAAAATTCCTTGGCTAAGCTAAGGACTTACATCAAAATGCTCAGATGATGAGGCCATACCACTAGCTCTTCCTATGCAGGGTATCCATCCTCAAATCCAAGTCTCCAATCAGTGTAGTGCCACCAACATTGCAATTTCTAAGCCTTAGGATAGATGATGCATTGCTGAAACTATCAAGGGGTAGCATCTAGCTATGGCTTTAGGGTGAAGGCTACTCTTCCTCATCCTAGACATTAACAACCTTTTCCCTCCTTGATCCCAGGGTACTTTAATTAGGAAGTAGAAGTGATAGGTGTCACTTTGCAACCAAGATGTGCCAAACCTCATCCATAAGGGCAAGACTAACAAGTCTCTTGAAGCATTAAAATAATCTCAAGGTTATTTCTTACATTCTTTTCCTCATTTCCAGCATGATGATTATCTCCTCTTTTATGCTTTTTGATCCCACCTCCTCTAATGACATCTCCATGGGATCAAAGGAATATGTGCCTTCATTAGATGAGCTTGTTAACTCTTGGTGGCCACGATGGAACCTCAATTAGAAGCTCACTAGAGTCTTAGCGAGACTTTGGTTAGATAGTAGTGTCTATGGTAATGTTAGCTAATCCCTATTGGGACAAGGGAGTGCCAAAATTTTCCTTTGAAGGGGTGGGGATATGCCTTCCATGTGTTTCACAAGTCTTTCTAGGGGCCCGCAATGGGCAATCCTTGGCACCTCTCCTCTAGCTACTACTTGAATCTCTTCCACTAGTATGATCACTAACCATGTCGGTAGGTTAACTGCTCTTCGATGTGAAAGTGCAAAGAAGTCAAAAATAAAAATTAATCAAGTAAAAGGACTTACTATCAAGAGTAACATAGCAAATTAGGTGCCTTGTGACCTCTAGCAAGACTCTTGGCAGCTTTGCATGCTAGTAGGCTCCACAATATTTAGATGAAAGTGGAGCTTCCTTGGTAAACCTCTAAACTATTAGGAAGCCATAGCGTTCAACCCTTAAGATAGTAGTCCTCCATGCCTACAGCCTTATAGCCTTTGCAACTACCTTAATGAAGACTCAACTCTATGTTTAGTCGACTATAAATTTTTCATCCTACTAAGTTCTAGCTACCTACACCACTCACCTTGCTAGGCATGACTGCAGACACTTGAACTATTTTGCCTAGCCCTGTGCTACAAATATGTGATAAATCAATTAGGTACATAGGAAACCATGCATTTTTGGCTCATGTCGATAAGCTTCCCTTACTTTCATGCTTGCCATTATGTTATCTCTCACATCGAGCCCCTCCTGATATTGAGCAAGCACTTTTGAGACAATTTGATGAGTAGTGGAGTAATCCAGCAACTAATCATACAAGTCACAAATGTTTCATGTGCAACTAGATCATAATCCATGGATGAGGCAATGTGATTATACTAGTAATTAGTTTAAGTTCATGATTTTCATCTTCCCACATGAAGCTTAGTGAAATCTAACTATATGTTTTAGCTTTCCGTGAGGTATGAGATAAGTGATGTTTGGCCTATTTGGCTCCTAGTATACATGATGAATATAGAGGTGAATTCTAAATTAAGTAAAACAAATAACAAATCTAGTCTATCTTAGTGCGATAAGTATTCGTTCCTTATCTTTCGTACATACCTTGGACTTCATGTAACTACCTCTAGGATACCAAGTGTACTACTATTAGGTGTACCAAGCAATAGCACTACTAGGTTACCAAACAATTACACTTAAGTGCTCAATATTAGTCATACTCATTCCACTTAATATGAACATGCAAAAGTAAATTTCTTTAGAAAATTAAATCATTGACTTAGGAAATAGTAAGAAAATTATTCTAAGAGTAACAGTAAATTTAGGAGAATGCTACAATAGTGGGAAATAGTTTGATCTTTGTTTCTAGTCACACTAGTGCCCAAGTACAAAATTCCTGAATAAAGATGTCATTCACTAGTTCACACTACACTACAAGAATTCATACTTCTACTTGCTAAATCTAAATTCATGAAAATAAAGTAAAATAGTTTTGATAAGTGTGAACAAAATTGTGTGTTGGACCGTGCACCTAAGTGTCATATTTATAGGCAAGCACATGTCCTGTGATATTGGATATCTGATATCATAGCTTGTGCTTTGATATTGGATACATGATATCATAGCTCTAATATCATATACTTGATATCATAGTTGACAAAAATTCACCTTATCATACCCCCATGATTGATTGAAAACTCATCCTTAAGTTAAAACAAAAATGAGGATAGAGTTCCTTACAAAATTGGGAGGTATATTTACATAATTGATTAACTACACACATGACTCTTGAATGTTGTAGTGGTGTTTTACAAAGATTGACATAATACATGACATGACAAATTTGAAACAAAACAAACAAAAAACTAGATGGAGTAAGATGTAGCTTATGTAGTGTTTGTTGGTGGTGGCTCCTCCATTGGTTGTTTTCCCTTATCATCAGGCTTTTGAAATTTGTATTTATTGAATAATGATAGAAGCTTCTCTTCCACTATTATAGGGTCATGCCTCATCCATTAGCTACAACATCAGATATGCAATATCACACCCGATATGACAACTCACAAAAATTCACCTTATCATACCCCCATGATTGATTAAAAATAGAAATGGGTATAGAGTTCCTTACAAAATTGGGAGGTAGATTTACATGACTGATTAACTATATACATGACTCTTAAATGTCACGGTGGTGTTTTATAAATATTTACATAAGACATGACATGACAATTTTGAAACAAAACAAATAAAAAATTGGATGGAGCATAATGTAGCTTATGTAGTGCTTGGTGGTGGTGGCTCCTTCATTTTTTGCTTTCCCTTGTCATCAAGCTTCTGAAATCTATTGAGCAATGCCTAAATTTTCTCTTCCTCTATTCTAGGGTCATGCATCATCTATGCTTGTTGTGCAATGTGTGATGGAGGTAGTACATCCCATGGACATGGTAATTACAGAAACATCTGATTAGCTTTGATGTACCATGTTGCAAACTACCTTCTCTCTTCCTCAAATGCCCTAACCTTGGCTTGTAACTCATGATAATCAAAAAATCTTTGGGCCAGGCCTATGACAATGTCTTTTTGTCCTTGGTAGCTAACCTTTACTACTTCTAACTCAAATTTTACCATCCAAATTTTTTGTAAGGCATCTTTGCAATCTACAAACTCATTTTCATGCAATGCATATGTGGCTAATACTTACTATTCTAGTTTAGTTCTGGGCCTACCTACTGTTAGCATGGCAAGGTTAGCATAATGAAGGTTAGTTAACCCCATGTACTCTTTTAGGTCCTCTATCTGTAGGTCTTTATTCTTAACTTCTATTTGGTGGACATGGGCGTAACTATCCAAGATAGGTTGCCAATCTAGAGTCTATGCTGATATGGAATTGATTTTGACATTCGCCATCTGGATCTCCTTTTCATTGATCTACTTATACATCCCCACCTAGTCACAAAAGTGTTCTTTAAGCCTTTCATGTTTCTTTACCTCATTCTACCACATGCTGATTTCTGGCAGATAACACGTACCTTCTCCATTGAGAGGATTTTGTTTTCTTGTGTGAGGTAGCTCATGTCCTGGTTAACCCTCACTAGTTATTCTCTTAATTGATGGATACTTTCCCCTAGGATGTTCTTTTATTTCTCCATAGTGGTGAACTACATATTATTTGCAGCAAGTTGCTTGTTCTCTTCTTGTGTTGTGCATATGTTTGGGCTTTAGCTCCTGAGGCATTCCACACTACTTTCTCCTTCTTATTCTTCATCCATTTGTTCTACTTAATTAGGAAATTCATCTGTTCTATTTTGAATTGCTTTAGCTAGTCAAGCACAATGAATTAAATGGGATCTCTACATTCGACTCTCAGGGTTGTGAGCTCTTCTTGTAATCTCAGAATTTCAGTTTCTACATGCTCCACCCTAGTCTCTACCATGACTAGCTTACCATTTGTTGCAATAAGTTTTGACTTCACTGCAGTGACATCACTTGGGATGTTCAAAAGTGTTGTCATCACCTATCTAGTTTGCAACAATCAAGCTAGCACATCTTCATGATCTATAGAGTCATTGAGGTTCCAACTAGCATCTGAGCATCTTTGGATCTAGTGAGATCCACTTGTCGTATAATAGGTACATTAAAGGATTCTTTAATGTGATTTTTGATCACTTCTATAGCTCTTGCTATAGCTTGGTGCCACATTACCACAACTGTGGCTCCTTCTTTAGTTTCTAACACCACTTGGAATGATGCAGCATTCCTAGAGATCTATTGTGACCATTGAGCCTCTCCTCCTAACTGCAATGAGACTTTTCCATTTACGGGATCTACAAAAACTGTGGGCTGAATGGCATTATTAATTACTCTATAGATGTTTGTCTCATCATCTATTCCACAACTAATGGTCTCTATAATCTATTGTAGATGACTCATGGATGGCAATCCTCTAATGGTAGTGGAACTTGTTATTGTTGTTGTTGTTCTTGTTATTGACCATTGGGTTCCACTTGTTATTGTTGTTTAGTAGTTTGTGTGGTTTCCTTAGTGCTAGTTTGTTCCTCACCCTAGTCTTTCTTGGGTGGTGCTGGCTTGAGTAGTTCAACATACAAGGCATTCTGGGCCTTCCTGGGAACATCATTGATGTATCCCAAGATTCCAACACATTTACGTAGCTTCCTAATAAGGCAATGAAATGGAAGTGTTAGCTTCCTTACCTTCTTCTCTTTGAATTACCTCTGGATCTTCATGAAATAGAGTTGTGTGAGGTTGCATTATATTTTTCGTTGTGGGCTGTGAGGGTCCTCCAATTGCTCTGCTCTTTGGGGCCATCTGTAATCATTAAGAATTTAAGAATTATTAGAATTTTCACTATGATTTAAATAGCCTTTTTCCTTTCTCATATCCTTTATTAAATCAATTCTTAGCTCATTACAATTACAAAGTTAGAAAAATTGTAGAAAAGAAACCCCATAGGCATTAATTTCCTTATAACCCTTCATAGTTTTCCATTTTGTTCTTGTGGATGGCTCATAATGGTTAGCATGGCTCATTAAGGAAATTATTTAAATGTTTTAGGCATTAATGTGATTAATTTTTATTAAAAAAATTTAGTTTTTCTTCATACTTACCTTATAATACCTTCTGGGCATTAGTAAATTTTGAAAAATTAGCTTAGATTTTCTTAACTAGCTCAGCTCAAATGTTTCTCACTAGCACATCCCATGCCCCATCCCCCACACCCACATGAATAAGATGAGCATTCTAGGATCAAATAGATTCAAAAATCATGAAAATCAAAGCAATAACATGCAAGTTATTGCTTGGGGAAGCTAAGAGGTCAAAGCTTAAATTATTAAAGAAAAATGGAAAAATCTCCCTAGGCTTCAAATGTGAAAATGAAAAATTTGGCTAAGTCCCCACCTATTTATAGTTTTCATGGGATTCGATATTGGAGATTTGATATCAGGGCCACTCTGATATATCTGATATCAAAGGCCAAAAATTTACATTTGCTGATGATTTTTTAGGATGAAAAATGAGTTTTTGTGAATCTTTAAAAGGTTTAAATCATATTCAAAGGGTCTTGGGCTATGGATGATGCATATTTTTCAAAAATTTGGCATGGATAGTGCATAAATAAGGCATTTCAAGCTATGAAAGTATATGAACTCTTGATGAGATGGATAAGATGGGTAATGAATTCTTTGGTATAGAACGGAGTTATGTGATGTAAAGGAAAGTTTTGATTAACATTTATTAATCTTAGAAGGTTCAAGATGATGTGGAATTGTTGGAAAAATATAAGATACAATAGTTATACAAGTGGATCCTCCCCAAAGTAGGCTCTAGCCCTTAATGTCCTTGTATAACCATGCCTAAAAGTGTCCTTAGGCACTTAAGGAGTTCAATATAACTCATACTTGTTAAGCAAAACATACATGTTAGTACTACCAAATTAGGAAAATGACTTTATGTTACACAAAATCACAAGTTATGATTATTGACATAGTGAGATGAAATGGATTTAGAAGGGATTATAGAAATCAGGACATGAGGTATCTTACCATAGGCATAATGAATTCTTGTGTTTTATTAGTAGTTAAAGTAATCATCAGCCTTTTTGTCCAAGATTCAAACCAAGTCCAGACTACATTTCAGTGATATCACATTCTCTCATCTCTTGGAATTACAATTGTAAGACCATCATTGTTGCTAGGATTATTATCACTTGGCATATTGTCCAAAGGAGGAGTTTATTCATGGCATGCTTTATTATTATTATTATTTTCAATTTCTAAGAAGCCACCTACCTTTAGGCATGGGTAACATGTCTTTCTAGTGGAACCCCTAAAAATTTATTCTATGCATGATTTTTTTTTATTTGTGCCAACCTTAGCAAAGGATTACCTTCAAGCATGGGTAACATGTCTTTCCAATGACATGGTAAGGCAGCACTTACTTTACTCTTACTCCCATTTTTTTTAGATCTACAAGGATATAATACAACCTAGAAAACATGATAAAACTCATAGTACTGATCCAAGAGAATCCACAAATCCCCTTGATGTCACACCCTTTACATTTCCACTTGGTTCTTCACTTTTTGGTCCAAGCATAATGATCACAAGTTTATTCTTAGTTGTATGAAGAGAAGAATATCATTATGGCCATGGTAAGAACCTCTTATTAATGGAATGAATGTATGAATGTTGTGGTCTCACTATTCAAATAATCAGTCCCTTGTGACATGATAAAATAGAGAAATTTTCACTTTATTGGACCACATATTGTCTTTATTCCTAATGTGTTTTATTAGCAATCAAAATTTATGAAAACAAAATATGAAGAAGATAGTAAGAATTGGAAAAATATGTAAAGAATGAAAAATCATTAAAAATTGGAAAATGTGAAAGAATGTCAAAAATGAAAAATCATGAAAAATTGGAAAATGTGAAAGAATATCAAAAATTTAAGAAATAAAAAGGTATAAAAGAATGGGAAAAATTGTATCAAAGAATGTGAAAACGTATATCAAGAAATTAGAAATCAAAAAGAATTGTAAAACAAAAAAATGGAAAAGCACTTATTAATTCTAGAATCAAGATAAGGCGTCTCTCCCATGACTAAACTCATGGGCGAGTATTTGGAAGATGCTCCCTAGATCTCCTGGATCACACACTCTAAGTGGTTCACTTACCATTATTTTTTATTTAACTTTTTTGGTCATTTTCCTAGGTAATCTTGATGATAATGGAATCGTAATCATCTAATTTTTTGTTTTCTTTTCCTAGTGGTGTACGATTGTGGTTTAATAGTTTTGTTTTTGGGCTCTTAGTTGGAGTCATATTCTTATTATAGAAATTAATAAGTGGAACCAATTGTTCCATGCATATTTTAGGCAAATTAATGTTCTTAGTTGTTATCCACCAGGTGTCTTTTGGTTAAGTGGCTCCTACTCTTTCTTGTGCATACACTTGTTTTTCACACTTCTTGTGGACTAGTGTACTGATTGTGCTAACATTATAAAGTGTGAATCCACAACTGCACTCTATGCTTTTAGTAGTGATGCATGGAATCCACTATGTGTGTATGGCTCTGTGCTTGTCTTCCTTGGAGATTTTGATAGATGAATCTCTCATACTTAGCTTAGCATCAATTGTGCTAAGCCATGCTCTCCCCATGATAATTGGAAATTCCTTGTTCTCATTTTTCACATTGATTACAAAAAAGTTTGGTATATAGGACTACCCATTAACAATGATCACTACATCATCTACTTGTTCCAAATGAATCATGATAAATTGTTCTACAAGCTCCAACCTTATATTGCATTTCTTCAAGAATGGTAGGTTTCATGCTTGATATGTTTCATAAGAGATCAAATTTATCTTAGATCTAGAGTCTAATAGAGATTTTCATGGTAAATTTCCAACTACTCTTAATCCATCCATGCATGCCATCCTCCTAATCCATCCGCGCCTCTTACATCAGTAGCTCCACCACCAACCGCTCCAACAATGCCTAAAGTATTTCCCACTCAACCGCAACAACCTAATGTCACGAGGGCTTCAAATCCTCAACTCTTAGTCGGTTCTGACAATCCTATGCCGAAAAGATCCTTCTTCAGAACCAACAATCCAACTAAGCCCTCACCCTCACAAGTGGTTGAACATTTAAACACCTCTGTACCAAACACGGTTTCAGGATCCCCTTCAAATCAAAAATTGTGCCCAATGCACATGATTATGTTAACACATACCATCACTAACTGGATTAAGGTAGGCCACCTTCCCAAGAAATTATCTAATCCCGAGGTCCCCCTAATTTATCTCCAAGTCATTGGGAATGAACCTCATAAGGCTCTCCTTGACTCAGGCTCTGGAGTCAACTTAATCTCACAAGAATTGTATAAAACCTGGAACCTGCCTCCACTTAAGAAGAGCAATATTCACTTGGATTTGGCTAACCAGTCCATCACTATTCCTTTGGGATAGGTTGAGGACATTATTACCACCTTGGGTGGTCGATCATATCCAATTGATTTCCTGGTGATCCAAATAAACAATGACAAAGGGAATTTCCCAATAATAATGGAAAGGGCATGGCTAAGTACAATCGATGCATGCCTAGGAATCCGCAATCTTTCCCTAGAAATATCCAAGGAAAATACTTTTGGGAAGACTGAGAGGAAGAGAGTTCCATGCATCGCATATAGTGACATAGGGTGCCATTGCGTGCAGAAATCATGGGTGATGCAATGTTTAACATTGCCTGCATGCAATTGGTGTGCACAAGATATCGACATACAAAAGTGCCTATATGCAGTAGCCACACAACAAGAAAACACCCAGTGGCTAATGGCTGATCAAGAGAGCAACTCGATAACATGCATGGAACTAACTGAGGGGATAACTAGTGCTTACATTGAAAGCACAAACGTACTAGAGCAAGTTCATTGCCAACTTCCAGCCCTTAACTTCGAAAACATTAATTAGGGGAAGTTGGAGATTCCTAAGGAATTTAGATAGGAGCCCCTAGACCTAAAACCATTGCCCACCGTTTTGGAATACATGACCCTTGAAAACGGAAAATCGGTAATTATCAACGCAAAATTTGTTCCCAGGAAAAAAGCAAACCTATTAAAAGTAATCAATAAATGGTCAAAAGCCTTTGCCTGGTCATATCTCAAGCTAACCAGAATAGACCTTAGGATATGCCAGCATAGGATTTACATGGACCCCTCCATGAAGCCTCGAAAACAACCACAGAGACGATTGAACCTGAAATTGAAACAAGTAGTAAAAGAAGAGATAGAATAGCTCCTCAAGGCCAGGTTCATATATCCCATTGCTGATAGTGAATGTGTTAGTCCTCTAGTAATCATGCCTAAGAAGGGAGGCAAATGGAGGGTATGTATAGATTTTAGGCTACTAAACATGGCAACATTCAAAGATCATTTTCCATTTCCGTTCGTCGACCAAGTCTTGGACACTATAGTAGGGCATCGCTATTATAGTTTTCTAGATGGGTATAGTGGATATAATCAAATACGAATAGCACCAGAAGATCAAGCCAAAACAACGTTCACTAGTCCCTGGGGAATGTTCACAAATAAGAAAATTCCATTTGGCTTGTGCAATGCCCCCGCCACGTTCCAACGTTTAGTTCTAAGCATATTTCAACAACAGATACGAAATGGAGTGGAAGTCTTTATGTACAACTTCTCCACTTATGGGAAAAGCTTTGATCAAGCCCTAAATTGGTTAGAGAAACTGCTGAAACGATGCGTTGAAACCAATCTAAAGCTCAACTGGCAGAAAAGCCACTTGATGGTAAGAGAGGGTGTAGTATTGGGGCATAAGATTTCGCAATCAAGAATCGAGGTTGACCTAGAAAAAGTTAAGGTTATCCAAGGAATCACTAGACAACCAGAAATGGTCAAAGATGTTTGGTCATTCCTTGGACACACTGGCTACTACAAGAGATTCATTGAGAACTTCTCCAAGATTGCCAAACTGTTGGTAGAATTAATGAAAAAAGATGCACCTTTCGAATGGACCATGGAATGTGAACAAGCATTCCAAACTCTAAAACAAAGGCTTGTGGAAATCTCTATTCTACAAGCCCCCAACTGGTCCAAACCATTTCATATAATGACCGATGCATCTAATTATGCCTTAGGAGCCGTACTAACACAGTTAGATGAACAAAAACACCCTTATTACATCCACTATGCAAGTAAGAGTATTTCTAGTGCACAACTCAACTACACACCTACCGAAAAGGAATTAATGGCTGTAGTGTTTGCACTGGACAAATTTAGGCACTATGTGTTGGGCTACAAAGTGTACATTCATACAAATCATAGTGCAATTCGGTTCCTCATGAACAAGCCAATGGTTAGCCCTCGTATCACACGTTGGTTGGTAATCCTTCAAGAGTTTGATTTAACAATAGTAGATCGAAAAGGCACCAAGAACGTAGTTGCTGATCATTTATCTCAGTTGCATTGGAACAACAAAGAGGATGAATATGCCTTATCTGATCATTTTGCTGGTATAATAAGTAACCAACCCATGGGACCAAATTGGTATAGTAGCATTCTTACTTATCTCCTTTCCCAACAAACACTGTAGGGCTTGGACTTTCAGAAGAAGCAATGGTTTCTTCACAAAACCAAGTACTTCATGGAAATCAAGGGACAACTCTATAAAGTCTTCCCCGATGGCTTGGTTCGATGGTGTGTGCCCGATGAGGATCAATTAAGAGTTCTCCAGGATGCTCATGAGGGTCCCTGTGGGGGCCACTATACAAGAAGACGAATGACCATTAAGATCTTGCTTGCAGGATATTACTGGCCAATGCTATTTCGGCATGCCCATCAATTTGTCCAATCCTGTGAGCACTATCAATGGGATGGTGGAATGACTACTAGAATGGAGGGTTCACAATAATGGATTCAACCTTTGGAACCCTTCGAAATTTGGGGAATAGATTTTATGGGGCCCATTACACCAATGTCCAATGGGAAAGCATATATCGTTGTTGCTGTTGACTATTTAACCAAATGGGCTGAAGCAACTGCTGTAATAGATTGCACATCATCTACAGCTGAACGATTTGTACAACAAAGAATTGTAAATAGGTTTGGTGTGCCATGTGCACTCATCTCTGATAATGGAACACATTTTACGAGTCCAACCTTTTGCAAGTTGATGCAACGCTTAGGGGTTGAACATAAATTGATCACACCTTATCACCCCCAGGCTAATGACCAAACTGAGGTCACTAATTGGGACATTATGAGAATATTAACAAGAACAATTAGCAAATTTAGGTGAGATTGGAGCATGAAACTAAATGATGCTCTCTGGGCATACCGCTCCACTTGGAAGCTCCCTACAGGCTACTCTCCCTATGAGTTGGTGTACGGAAAACTCCCAAAACTTCCAATTCAAACTGAGCTTCGTACACTTTCCATGGCATGTGACCTCCACCTTGACCTTGATCTAGCATAAAAACAAAGATTAGCATCTCTAAACATGCTAGACGAGAATCGATTAGTTTCCCTATCATCAAATGAGATACACAAGGCACATAACAAACAATGGCATGACTTAAGAATTTAGAAGGTTAGGTACCAACTAGGCGATAAGGTCCTTTATTGGAACCCCACACATGTACCACAATGCATGAAATTTCAAACATTGTGGAAAGGACCTTACATTATTCATGCAACGTTTCCCTCGAGAGCCATGACAATATACAAGCCTGAAACCCCTGATAAGAAATTATTGGTCAATGTGCAACAAACCAAACCTTTTCATGAACCAAGAAAAGCCAGTGCAAATTACACCTCTGATAGCAGAAAACCACGCTCCTTATTTTGGATTTCTCCCTTTCCATTCAATCATGGGGGAGATGCCCACCTATGCTAGTAAATCGAGGCCCTTAGTTCTTTTAAGTTTTTGTTTTACACATTTTTTTTTTGCACATTTTTGTTTTACACGTCTTTGTTTTACATATTTTTGTTTTACACATTTTTGTTTTACATGTTTTTGTCTTACAAATTTCTTTAACTTTTCTTCTTTTTGTTTTACAACATCGTTATACTTTTTCATTTCTTGTGTGTGTGTGTGTGTGTTATTCATCTTGTAAGTTTGTCACCCAATAAGTGTTCTTCATGATGGTATGAACTTTTTTCCTACTGATTGCTAATGTTTGGTTTTTACCTTTAAGTTATGATGTTGATACTAAGGTATGTTTCTTTTGAAATGGTAGGCAATGAGTCCACTTCATCCATTCATCCACAAGTATCTATGGTCTCTCTTAGCTTGGAAATGTACAGTCCCTTTCTTCAAAATAATAACTTTAATGAATCGGTGACTGGGTATTTCTCAAACTAAGGAAGGACTCAAGGATTGAAAAGGGTGTGACTTCAAGGGAACTTGGTGTATTTATGTTGGCCATTCTCTTGGGTGCTGGGATGTTTTCTTCTTGAGTTTTCTTACTGTTCCGATGTTGCCTCAATTATCAGGAAGCTGAGCAAATAAAAATAAAAAAGTCCTTGCATGGTGTGGTTCTCATGCATAAACACATAAAACAAAAACAAACACAAAAAAAACAACACAAAGTGAGAATTCAAAGCACACCCCTTAGACAAAATAATTCCTTAGGCTACAAGCACTAGTTATGGAACTAAAATAAAAATGTTCCCTCTAACTAAGGCCCCTCTCGCTTCCCATTCTCTCCTCCTTTGTTTCATCAGAATGGTGATGACTCTTGGAGAAGGCATTCTTGTTACTTTGGGATGATGGATTGGCAGAATGCATTAATGCGAAGTCACTGGATGTTGGTTGTTTGAGGCCAGATTTGGAATGGGATCTGCTAAGTCACATTAACCATGAAACACACAAGGGGTCATACACCACCTTGTTCTTGGGATTCCATTTCATTCTCTTCTCTCCATCCTTCTCTCCATTGTTCACCTCATTGCCATTTGTATCATTAGTGTATATCTTGGTAGATGCATTGTTTTCTTTTTGGTAAATTCTTGTGGTTAAAACTTTAACTCTTGTTCCAAATGACATTCCTAGAGCCTACGGACTCTTTGAATGTGGGTTTATCAAGGCATTAAGGGCATGAGCCTGCTTTGGGGAGGACCCACTGGCATTCCTCTTTGGGGCACTAGTTAAATTCTTTTCGCTAACATTTTTGTAATCTAGTTTATTTTTTTCATTTCCATCTTGACATCCATCTCATCGATGATACAGTTGTCTCTTTTTATCCATCTTTCTTATTCCTTTCCTTTTTCTATTCTCTCGCTATCGAAGGTTCACGATTAGTCATGGGGGTACGGGGCCCAATTTTTTTGATTTTCTCCTAACCCCTACACCTTCGGTAGTCACCACTATTATATCTCCAAACCCGTATCAGCCATACCACAACCTAGCCAATGGACTTCTCACCGAAACAAGGTATCAAATGCATTGAAATTCATTTACCTTTGCTAATATACGATTGTGTTGTGTGTGCAGATGGCAATCATGCAACAACAAATTGGATTTGGAGGGAACACTTGGAATGGATTGGTGCCGAAGCAATTATGCAAGGAACGAGATTGATGGTGCGCTTATGGATGGACAATGAAAGGCACAATCTTGGCATTGGTAGCAGCAAAATTTCTTTCTCTCTTCTTTCTTCTCTCTCTCAGCTGCCAAATAAGGCCTGATGTCAAATGTAATAAGGTGTTCACTCTTGTTGTCGTGAACACCAGTTTTGTAATGATGATCCATTCACATGTCATCCCATTAGTTCCATTTGAGTCAATAATCTCATACATTCTCAATATTTTGTAAGGAACTTGAGGACGAGTTTTCATTCAGTCATGGGGGTATGATGGGATGTGATATTGCGGTCCGTCGCTAGTTTTATAAATAAGAGGTGGATCTCCCTTGTTTCTCATTCTAGGCCTAGACCGTAGTGAAACTCTGGTTGTTTGACCTCTCTAGAGATAGAATATTTTCCATGTGCCCACAGTAGGAACTCCAAAGTGAACGGATCTTTATTCAAGCAGACATTGTACCTGAACACAAGTTTGTGTACGGTAATAAAGACGAACTTCTTAGATAAACCTTGCAGTGCATGGAATAGGCTAAATAGGATTTTATTTACTATTTATCATTTAATTTCTTTATTAGTCATTAAATCTCTCTCAACCCTTCTCTCCTAGTTAAGTGCCTCAGTACGACCACTTTGAGCACGTGCGTTACGCTTGGTGATCCCATCAACGATTAGTGTTTGGTAACCAAGGTTGCATTAGTTCAGGGTGTGAACGGTAAGTGGGAATGGAAGCTAACGCTAGGTTAATTAAGGCTTAGTTAGTTAGTTAAAGTTAGTCAATTAGTCTCTTCAACCCTTCACCTTACTAGCATAGGAGATAAAACCGAAAAGACATAAAAATCATATACCTCAAACTTACGTAACCGTACACCATGAAAAATACAAGTAAGTCTAGGAAGACAACGAATAATTAACCTTAACTGTTTCATGAGGCGTGTAGGCACTTAGTCTGCGGAGTTCAACCAAATCGCTTGTGTTACGCTCGTATTCGTATGGTTGAGTGTAGGGGTACCTCGCCACTCATCAGCCACTTAATTAATTAATCTTTGGATGCAATGGGTAGTCATTTTAAATAATTTTCCTTGGGCATAAATCCCAAGTATCTTCCTCATTTTGTTTCACAACCCATCTACAATTTGCCTGAGTTGTTCCTTCTGTGAGAATCCATATCCTCAGCATCTGTGTAGTAGTGAGTAGTATCTACCCATTGTTGCTGATGAGCAGCAAGGTACCCCTATGCCCAACCATATGAATCACAAGCGTTCATGTACAATCTGGTCGAATTCTATGGATGGGACTAGTTATGGCATCTAGATCGCTATGCCTTGATCGCAATTCACTATCTTCCCACTTGGACTAGTGGTAGCTTTGTCACATATGGTTTAGTCCAAAACGAGGCATATGATTTTTATTATTTTATATTTTATTATTCTACAATTAAGAATAGTTTGAAACTCAATTTATAATCAATTCAACTAATCTAATTGCTAATTAATAATCAACTACCCTAACATAAGTATTTGATCCCACTTCTTGTGCACATCTTAAACACATATAATGCTATTGGGTTACCGAATGTTAAGCGTTGCTAGGATTACCAAGATTCATACACATGCTTGAAGTGAGTGTACTTGTGTGCTTAAATAATTAACATGCATTAAAATGTAAATATTAACTAAGTACATGAAAAGTAAATTGCATGGAAAGTAAATCTAATTTATGTTAAAGTGTTGTAATGAATAAGAATCAATCTCGATCTTATTTTCATCCATGGAATATGTATAGGTACATTTCCAATTGAATAAGACTTCGTACAACTAACTCAAATCCACTCTATGGGCACTCACTGATTGTGTAAGATTATGGGAAAAAAATTACAAGGGTTCAACTACTCTATTGACAAAACTATAAAAACTAATTCAAAGCTATTATCCAAACTGTGCGCCCAAGTGCTATATTTATAGGCTAGCCCATACCCCCTAATATTGGATATCTGATAATGCATCTAGGGGTCAAATATTAAGTATTCAATATAGGAGGTAGGCAAATCATGACTCATCATACCCTCACAACTAAATAAAAACTCGTCCTTGAGTTAAACAAAATGAGGAATAAGTTCCTTACAAAATATTGGGAATGTATGGGATTATTGACTAATATGCAAACTATTAACTGACTTTGAGTGTGGCATTACAAAATTTTATTCAAGTGGATGCATACAAAATGACAAAGTGACATAAAGACTAGACAAACGTTGAAGATTACAAAATTTGCAGAGGTCTTTAAGAATCCGTTGAAGATCATTCCCCTTGTTATCACTAGCAATGGCAAACTTTTAACCTTAATTGTTATGTCGTTGCATCTCTGGTTATGTAGAAAAGTCTTGAAGGGTGGACTGAAATTTCTTCTCATCACCTCATGGATCTAGCAAACATGTGAAACTTAAGCTACTATCTTGTATGTGCTATGATGTGTCCATGGTCATATCCTCCGTTGTCCCTCTCTTGGCTTTGTTTTCCTACCTGGCAAAAGACCATCTTCCTGAGATGTTTCTTTTAGCATCATCTACAGTCACCAAAAGATCAACATTAGTTGTGGTAAATTTTCCTTAGTAATTAACCCTTATTGAATCCCTTAGTTTTCTTTTAAACACAAGATGATTACAGCATACTATGCCTAAGGCTATGAGACATTATTTTGATCAATTACTATTAGTTACCATGGTGTTCAACAATAGGATGTTGGAAAAATTTCAAAAATTTTAAAGCAAGCATCCCTAACCCCCATGACTACTAAGTGTAACTTTGAAAGCATATAGGTTTTTGAATAATTGAAACCAAAGGTCTAATTCAGAAGATGGCCAAGAAATATTAATGGATATGGAAATAGGAAAATAGGAAAAATTACTGGAAAGATGAGAAGTAGTCCCAAAATCATGCATAAATTTAGAGAAACCATCATTGATGTTCTAGAAGATGTGAAGGTTAGTTCAAAGCCATGATCAACAAAAGTTATGCAAGTGGATCCTTCCCAAAGAAGGCTCCTACCATAATGCCCTTGCATAACCACTTCTATAGATGTTTGTGGGCACCCTAGAAGTTAAATGTAGACCATGCCTTTGTTCCAAATAACACACAACTATCGTGGTTAGGATGTTGCATTATACTATACAAAACCAAAAGGCATAATTGCATGAAATAGAGAGGTGAATAATGGAATGAGAAGAGATTGCAAAGATTGAGATGTAAGGTACTTTGACCATGTCCACAATAGGTTCTTGTGACAAGTGTGACTAAAATGATCAACATACCTATCTGTCCAAGTTTAGACCAACTCCATACCATGAACAGTGACCTCGCATTAATGTGTTCCATCCTACCATCCACCCTCAGTCCACAACCACCTCAAAGAATAATCATCACTCCAAAAAGAGAAGAAAAAAGAAAGGGCCTTAGTTAGAGGGGTGCCTTCAGGCATGGGTAACATGTCTTTCTAGCCCCATAACCAGTTCTTGTAGCCCATTATTGTGTCCAAGGGGTGCGCTTTGAATTCCCATAATTATTTATTTTTTTGTCTTTTCCCTCTTTTTTTTTGTTTTTTATTTTGTTTTGTTTTGTTTTGTTTTTTTGGATGGGAACCACACCATGCAAAGATAGAGCTTCCTTTTTATTGGTCGATGGGGGAGTAATGATACATTCCAAGAGGAGTCATAAACCACATGAAGGAAGTAAATAAGAGAACCCAACAAGTCCCTTGGTCATTCCCTCTTTCTTCAAGGTACAATTATCATTGATTAATTTTAGTTTCATAAAAGAAGAAACAAATTTTTTCCATAAAAAAAGACCTTTTATTTAGAGAATTGGAGGGATGAATGAGGTGGTCTCATTGCTTTACACAATTACTTACCCAATCATCTTGATAGCATAGCACAAAAAAGCCAACATATAGAGTTGACGTCTACATCATGACTTGGCAATTTTATTAATAAAAACATAAAATACATTCATGAAACATAAATAGAATGACTCAAGAAAAGAGAAAAAATATAAAGAAAAGAAAAATATTAAGAAATGGAAAACATATGAAGAATCAGAAAATTCTATAACTGATAAGCAAACCAGTTACTTCCATGCATCTTTGAAACAGTTTTATATTCTCATTTCAAGCCACTGGGTGTCTTCTAGTTTAGTGGCTACTGTGTAGATTGGCTTTTACTCATACACTTGCTCCTAAACTTTATGGTGGACTGGTATAGGAGTTGTGTTAATATTTTAAAATTTTGGCCCACAATTGCACCCTTTATTATTATTGGTGATGCATGGATTCTTCTGCCTCTCCACAATGATAGGTTTATCATTTATGTCTTGTGTTGGAGTGTTGATGGTTTTTGGCTTTTGAGTATGATTAGGAGACATCATTTTTGTAAGGAAGGTTGTTGCATTAGATTGTCCTTGTGCTGGTTCAGGTGATGTAGTAGGTCCATAAGTGTTTTGCCTTGGCTTATGTCCATTCCTCCAGAAGGGATGCTTCTGATGTTGCAGTTGAGATCTACTAGTATTATCATTTACATGTATGTTTGCAGCACAAGTGGAATTCTCTCATTAATGTTGTGATGCTAAACCTTCCTGTGTTGTTGGAGGTGACATATGGTGAAGGTGAGTATGAAAATATTAAGGATATGATGCAGGGTGAGAGGTGTGAGGTGGTGATCTATATAAGATGTTGTGGGATAATGATATTTGGGAGAGTGGTAAGAGTGATTTGAAGTAGATGAAGTAAGACTAGTTGGTGAAATAGGGTGTTGAACATAATATCCATGTCGGTTTGGTTGGTAGGAAGAATAGGGCTAGTTTGGTGGTGGCCTTCCCCATGACTATGGTTGTTGCCATTGTGGTTGATGCCAGTGTTGAGGCTAGTAATAAGTCCCCCCAGGATAGTATGATTGGTTTTGGGGTTGTCTAAAATTACTACATGGAAGAGGAAATTTCCTAGGCATGTGCTTTTGTACAAACTTTAGATTTAAGGCCCCTACCCAATACTCATGTAGATGCAACAAGATCGGGCAATGGCCCTTCGAATGATCATATATGCAAATGTCACATCCATTATCTTCATCTGTGGTTGAGTCTATAACCTCACTTTCTTCAATCATTTTTCCTATTTTCCAATAAGTGTTCCTAGTTGTTTCTTGGTTCTTTTTCCTCCTTTTGTTGTGAGCACTTGATTTACTTTATGTCACTCTCTCCTCTATGGTTTCTATGCAAGTTTTAACTTTCTTATTCATCCCTTCCAACATCTCACTTAGCTTTGCTTCAAGCTCATTGATAAAATTTTGTATTGACAAGGTTGGTTGTAAAATCATCTCATCGAGAGCTATCTCTCTTTTCCTCATCATAGATATGGACCCTTTTCTTTTGAAGATTTTGGTCCTACTTTTTTTCCTTTACATTCTCCTATTTGCATAGCTCTCCTTCTTCTTTTGCCACATGCTTGACCAACTCTCAAATCTGATGGGTTCGTTGCTTGTATAATTGACCTAGAGCATACATCCCAAGGATCTCCCTTGATTCCTTATGAAGCCCATCTATGATGTGGAAAAGTTGCCTTTCCTCAAAGAAACCATGGCTTGGGCATCTATGTAGTAGTGAATAGTATCTATCCAAGGCCACATCCAAGGGTTCATGATTTTCTTGCTTCCACTCTTGGATTTTTCTCCTCAGGTTGGACACCCTCGCATAGGTTTGGTATTTTTCATTAAAAAGTTCTAGCATTGTGGACCATTGGCGAATGGAACTTGGTTCCAATGATCTTTTCTGCATTTTCGATTAGTGTCCTAAGAAAGAGCTTAAGCTTTTGCCATCCATCCTCA
The DNA here is from genome assembly GCA_015680685.1 of Gnetum montanum. NCBI lineage: Eukaryota > Viridiplantae > Streptophyta > Gnetopsida > Gnetales > Gnetaceae > Gnetum > Gnetum montanum. The sequence continues at coordinate 89,743 of MNCI01021850.1, forward strand.
ATGTTGTACTTGGCACAGGCATCATGGAAGGCTTGTATATGATGTGTGGATCTAAGTTGTAGCCTCCCACAAATTTAGGGATATTTTTTATATCAAGCTTGGGTAAGCGATTATTCCTATGATGTCTTTGAGGTATCTTAATTTCCTCCATGATCTACATTAGGCTCTTAGTGGCCAACAAGGGTTCATCATTATTAGACATGTTGTGATGAAAATTTCTATTTCTATTCATTTGATTGTGATGATCTTGTTGATGTCTTTGATTTAGCCATTGGGTTTAATTTCTATCTTTGTATTGACCCTGTAGTGGAGCTCTATCTCTATACCTACGTTCATCTTCATTAGAACTAGACATTGAAGAGGAAGAGGAAGATGAGCAACTAGGATAACCATCATGGCTTCTGTAGTTCTCCCCATGGTTCCTTGATTTATCTTATCTAGGTTTAGAGGAGGTCCTAGGCCTTAAGGTCCTTCTTCATCTAGGACTTACTCCATCTCCTTGAGAATTTTCTGCACCATTTGAATGTAGTCTTTGAGTGTAATAAGGGTCTAAATGAGCATAGGAAACACCTGTTTGAGGTTGTTCACTCTAATTTTCTTCCGTATATATTCTATAATTTCTTTTATGAGTGTTCTCATCATACAATGCATTATGGGTCATGTCTGAAGAAGACATGGTTTTATCTGATAATGTGTGTGACTTAAAACATTAATGTTTTCTAAAAGATAGATCATTAATATGTTTACAGCAATCATGTATAATATAACTAATCTAGATAACTAGCACCATCCTTGGCAACGGTGCCGATGATGAGTGACAAGGTACCCCCTATGTCCAACCATACAAATCACAAGCATTCACGTATGATGTAGTCGAATTCCATGGATGGGACTAGTTGTGGCATCTAGATCGCTAAGCCTTGATCGTAGTTTGTTGTCTTCCCACTTGGACTAGTGGTAGCTTTGTCATGTATGGTTTAGTCCAGAGTGAGGCATATGATTTTTATTATTGTTCTACGATTAATAATAGGTTGAAACTCAATTTATTCAACTAATATAATTGCTAATTAATAATCAACTACCTTAACATAAGTATCTGATCCCACTTCCCGTGCACATCCTAAACACATATAACACTACAAGGTTACCAAACATTAAGTGTTGCTAGGAATACCAAGGGTCATACACATACGCATGATTGAAGCAATCATATTTACTTGATTAATTAATTAACATGCATTAAAATGTAAATATTAACTAAGCACATGAAAAGTAAATTTCATGGAAAGTAAATCTAATCTAAGTTAAAGTGTTGCAATGAATAAGAATCAATCTCGATCTTATTACCGTTCATGGAATATGTCCAAGTACATTGCTAGTTGAATAAGACTTCGTACAATTGACTCAGATACACTTTGTGGGCACTCATTGACTGTTCTATAAGATTACAAAAAAGAATTGTAAGGGTTCAACTACTCTATTAACAAAACTATGAAAACTAATGCAAAACTATTACCCAAACCATGTGCCTAAGTGCTATATTTATAGGCTAGCCCATACCCCCCAATATCAAAGATCTAATAATGCATCTAAGGGCTTGATATTGGGTATCAAAGCTAGGAAAATCATGACTCATCAACTACATGAAGGATTGCATGAGTCCCTTGCTTCCATCCTTGGATTTGCTTCCTTTAGTTAGACACTTGTGAGTAGGTTTGATACTTGTCATTGAAGATCTCTAGCATGGTACTCCATATTCTAATTGATTCAAGTTAGAGTGATTGATACCAACTCTCTACCTATTTCACAAGTGTTCTTAGGAACAACTTTAACTTTTGCCAGTCACTTTCACTGTTTTGTAGGGTGCAGGCATCGTGGAAAGCTTGGAGATGGTGTTATGGATCAACATTATAACCACCTTCAAATCTTGGCATATTATTCATATTGAGAAATTTAATATGACTATCTCTCATGTGCCTAGTTGGAAAGTGTATAGCTTCCTATACGTTAATCATGCTATGAGTTTCCATCAGGGCTTCATTATCTCAATTAGGTTCATGCACTTAGTTGTAGTAGTGTCCCCTTCTATGCTCATCCCTTTCATAATTTTTGTGATCTCTATGTCTATGCTATTCACACTTTTCATCTTTTGAATCGAAATGACTTGAGTGATAGTCATGATAGTCAGAAGGTCTCCTCTCTTCCCTATCATGGCCTTTGTATCTTTTCCTCCTTCTGTCATAGTCTATTGATGATCATAAGGATGTAGATGAGGTAGTAGGAGAATAATGTTGCCTTGTCCTCCTAGGATGATTGTGATGTTCTTCTCTATGAGATCTAGTAGGAACTCTTGGCCTTGATTCCTAGTTGTTCATTGAGTCTTTTGCCTCCCACTTGAGTGTCTCTACTAATTCATAGTATGATTTATTCTTGATAGATTCCTCCAATTTAATGATAGGCATTTGTGACTAGAACTCATGGGTTTGGTGGAGTTGTCCAGCAATGAATGCATCTCCATCAAACTCCTCAAGACAATGGTAGATTTTACTATCTTTCCTTTGTCTTGTTCGTGTCTAATTTCCATGAAATTTTCTTTCCTTAACTACTCATTAGTGGGTTCATATGGTTGAGTCATGTGTTTGGTTTCATGATACCCTCCAAGTGCTTCGCTTAGTTTCATTCCCTTTAGAGCTGTTTGGAGCATGATGGAGGTGCTAAATTCTTTGGTGGTAGAATAATGTTCCCTTGAATATTTCTCCACTAGAGTTGCCTATCCTAAAGAAAGATGAATGTAAAATTAGGGTAGTAAGGATCATGATGAGCATATGAGATCCTTGTCTGCATTAGCATACTTCAATCTTCTTCTTCATTGATTCTATCATTACTTTTCTATGGTTCCTTGGCAAGTGATGTTGTATTCTTATTTGAAGCCATGTTATGGTTTAAGATTTTTGTTATAAGTGTGCTTAGTTATAGTTATGAATTTTAACTTTGTGTTTCAAGTATAATGAACTTTATATAATCAATTACTCAACATACATTGACAAGTCCCTAGCAACGGTGCCAATGATGAACAGTGGAGTAATCCAATGCCCAACCATACAAGTCACAAGTGTTTCACACACAACTAGATTGTAATCCATGCATGAGGAAATGTGATTATACCACTAATTAGTTTAAGTTCATGATCATCATCTTCCCATGTGGAGCTTAGTGAAATCTGATTGTATGGTTTAGCTCTTTGTGAGGTATGAGATAAGTGATGTTGTTTGGCCCATTTGGCTCCTAGTATACATGATGAATATAAAGGTGAGTTCTAAACTAAGTAAAATGAATAATGAATCTAGTGTATCCTAGTGCAATAAGTATCCATTACTTATCTTCCATACACACCTTGGGCTTTGTGTAACTACCTCTGGAATACCGAGTGTACTGCTATTGGGGTTACCAAGAAATTACACTTAAGTGCTTGAGATTAGTCATACTCATTCTGCTTAATATGAACATGTGAAAGTAAAATACTTTAGAAAAGTAAATCATTGAGCTAGGAAATAGTAAGAAAATTGTTCTAAGTGTAACAGTAAATCTAGGAGAATGCTGCAATAATGGGAAATAGCTCAATTTTTATTTCTTGTCACACGTGTGCCCAAGTAAAAAATGCTCAAATAAAGATGTCATTCACTAGCTCACACTAAAATATGAGCACTCACACTTCTAGTTACTAAATATAAATTCACAAAAACAAACTGAAAGAGTTTCAGTAATGATGGATGAAATTGGGTGTTGGACCATGTGCCTAAGTGTCATATTTATAGGCAGGCACATGTCCCATGATATCAAATATCTGATGTCATAGCTTGTGCTCTGATATTGGCTATGCAATATTGTAGCTCTAATATCGAATACCCAATATCGTAGCTAAAAAAAATTCACCTTATCACAATCTATAGGAAAGTCTTTTGTGCGGTGTCACCAAATGTACAAGCATTACATTCTAGCCATATAGCCTATGACACCTTCCTCCATAATGCCATCACACACATTCATGTCTTTGTAATTTGTCCAATAATCATCCACATTCAACACTCATGGTCCTAAACACCAATCCAATTACTAATCATTAACTAGATTACTTTAATGTAAGATCACTTATCAAAAAAATGTTTTGCTATTTCTCTCATCTTGAGGCAAAGAGCACATTAAGGATCCAAGTGGAATCCTCTTCATTGAATTTTTTCCTGAGTGAGGATTTCCTTATGTGCTATTAGCTAGATAAAGAATCTTACCTTTAGCCTAGTTTCTAACTTCCAGATCAAATTCTATTCTAAGACCTTGGGAAAGGACTCATTAATCCTATTGGAGATCCATGCCTTATATTACATTCCTTTAAACTCTAGTTTCTTCTTCCCAGCTAATGAGCGGTGAGTTTTTCCTATGTCCAACCATATGAATCACAAGCATGTATGCATGATCTGGTCAAATTCCATGGAATGTCTAGCTAAAAGTATCTTAGATAATTAGGCGTAGTATTATGGTTCATTGTCTACTTGATCACACATTGTGTGCCTTAATGGGTATGGTTAAGCGTGATTAAGGTATAAGACGATTTCATTTTCTATTATTTTTTATTATTAAAATATTAAAATAGTAAAATGATTAAAATAATAAGTTATAACTAACTATGTTCATAAGAGTAATCTAAGATATCCTAAGCATAAAGCTTCCGTTCTGACTTTTCATACCCATCACGAACCTATATCAACATTGCTGGTTAACCAAGTGTCTATTATTAGGCGTACCAAGTATCCATTGCTAGGATTACTAAGCATTAATATATTATACTCAAAGTGGTTTTACTTACACTATTGCAGAATAAAATATTAAATCGCTTAGTGTTAGATAGTAATATACATTAAGAGTAGAAGGTTGAAAATAAATTAAGTGCTAATTCAAGTGCTGCAATGGAATAAATAAATCTCAATTTTATTACCATCATGTAGAAGTATCTAGTTATGCACTCCAATAAAACTTTGTTCAATTAACTCAATCCATGCTGCAGGCACTCAAAGAGGAAAAATTGTAACTTCTACAAAATAAAATTACAAGAGCTTCACTATTATAATGATCAAAGGTGTAATAAATGTGGATGGTGCATGTATTTATATATGCAAAAGATGAGATTATGTCAATGTATATATGTTAACACATTAAAGGATGCATCAACGGCATGTGTCGACAGATCTTCATTGATGCAACAAACTTATTGACTCTTCATCATACCTCCATAATTGACTAAAAACTCATCCTTGAGTGAACAAAAATGGAATCAAGTTATTTACAAAATTTGAGGGATAGGGAACTAACTACTAATTGATTAACATTAACAATTCTAATTACCACATTACAAAATATTTTAGTATTTACAACTAAGTTTACTAAAATTGAACATAGTACAAAAATTTGATTTGCCATTGGTTGCATAAAATTGGCTAAGATAGAGTCTTCAAACTGTACTTATAGGTGGAGTTTCCTATAGCTTGAATGGTTGTTCCTCCTGTCCTGATCTAGCTAGTAGCTTGGGCTCCTTTTCTCTTGCTTCTAAAAATCTAAAAGCATCAAAGAGTGTCTTCATTTTCTCCTCTATTCTCCATGGATAATTAATGATCTAGGTAGCATCACCTAAACTAGCTAGTATTGGTATGTTCCATTAGCAAGGTAGTATGGGAAACATTTTTTTTATATTGACAAACTAAGCTACAAATTGCTTTTCTTGGATGTTAAACATTCACACAAGGTTATGCAACTCTTGGTGATCACTCATTCTCCTAATTAGGTGCTCAAAAATTTATTGTTGATCTTCAAATTTGCTCTTGAAAACTTTAACCTTTGCATTAGCCACTTCCAAGTTCTACTTTGTCTCCTTATGGATCTTGAACTCTATCTCCTTTTCCAACTTTGACCATGGTTATCCCACAGTCATCATCACCAAGTTTACATATAATTGATTAGAACTCCATGTATTTAGATATTTCTTCAATTTGCAACTTCTTTAGGTAAATTTCTACCTTCTTGTATGCATTTAGTCCATCAAGGATGGGCTACCATGCATTACCTCCTTGTTAGAGTTGATGGTAGGCTTCATTTAATTTATACTTAGCCAACTTGATCTCATTCTTATTTACCTCTTTGAGCATTCTAACTTGGTCCCTATAGTGATTTTTTACTTTTTGGTATTTCAAGACTTCATTTTTCCATGTGGCAATCTCAATGACAATCTTCTGGTGAATGGCCCAAATCTTCTCTATCAAGAGGTTCCGATTTTTAGCAATCAACTTCTTGACATCTTGATTCATCTTGATGACTTGTTCTTATTGTTACCAAATGCATTTCATGAGTTTCTCTTTCAGTGTCTTAGCTTTTTACAGACATTGATTCTTCTTGGTTAGAGTTTTATTTTTCTTGTGCATATTAAAAGATCATTGTTGATGGTGTTCATCATGGTATCTAATAATGATGTATCCTGGACTAAATTCTCTTTGGCATTCTTGATCTCTTTCAGTTTTTGCTAAAGCTATTAGAAAGCTTCATCTCTTGTAAGTTTTGGTCACATAATGATAGGCTTTGTAATTCAAGCGTTGAGTTCCAAAACCTTAGCTACCAACCTTTGATTAATGTTATTAGCTTCTTCAAGTTGTGTTTGTGTAATGAGGAACTTACCCCTTATCTCAAGTAGCTATTACTAGGTTTTTGTTATTTTTTTAAGGATGTCAAAAATCTCCAAAATTTGTTGCTTAAATCCAGCTGGTTGTTCCAACACCTTCTCATGTTGTACTGCACTCATCCCCTTGGTCCTAGTTCCTATAGAAACTTGGATATTTACCATGGTAGTAATGTTTAGAATAGATGTTTCAAGAGCACTTAGAGCCTCTTTAATTCTATTAGCAACTTCCTCAACTACTATCTCTTGGCCCTTATGTGGTATTTCTAGAATTATTGTGCCTTTTCCTTCTTCTAGCCTAACTGAGAAAGTCGTCACATTCCTAGAGATTTCGAATAATTATTTTCTAAGGATGGACATGATGACCTCTCGTGAACTGGGGTTAGTATAAATAGTATCTTGGTTCCTTTCTATAGAAAAGAGGTAGCTTGGGTTATCCACTAGCTAGCCAATTATCCTTACAACTTCATTGAGATAACTCATGGCTAGACAGTACATTGATGATTCACCATCACTACCAAAAGCTTGCTATTACATTTGTTCTCTAAGTTGCCTTACACATTTTTCTATTTTTGCCATTTCAAGTGTTATCTCTATTGTTTCTAGTGCCAATGGAGGTGCTTCTTCTTCTTGGAAGTTGGCGAGGCTCTTTTCCTTCATCATTTTCTACCAGGATGTAGTAGGAGCCATGTAGATCATGTCATTGAAGTAGCATACTATTTCTCCCATTTTGTATAGTATCCTTATAAGGTAAGGAAAGGGAAGTGTCTTTCTACCTTTCTCATTTTTTAAAAATCTCTTCTCAATCTATAGGAAAATAAGTTAAGGAATGTTGACAAGGAACTTCTCAGTTAAAGTTACACATGTCTTTGTAGAGAACATAGTGACTTTACTTGGTAGTACCATTGCATTGAGGTGATAAACTATAATCTTGAAGTACATGCATTCCACCTTTGTAAGGGCACTGTACTCCTTACAGTCCACTCTATAGCAATGCAAAGTCCATTTCTTCTTTACTTCTGCATCTACCTACATTAAAATCTTGGCCAATTTTCCCTAGTTCTAGGCAATCTAAGAGCTTCCATTATGGCCTCTACCAAGTAGGAGATGATTATATCTTTGCTATTCATTATTGTATCTTAATGTTGATTATTTTAGAAGATATAGGTCTTTCCAAGGTACCATTCCCCAATGATGGAAATGGTGACCTCAATAACTATGCACATACATCTTATGGTGCAAACTCCAAGAAGGGTCTAAGGCTTAATTCTTGAAGAACCATACCTTGGATTTCCTTGTCTATAGACCTTTTCTAGAAAGGCCTCTATTAAGGTCACCTCTAG
>MNCI01021850.1:98210-133281 GCA_015680685.1 Gnetum montanum
TATTTTCCACTGCCTTCAGGAGTAGCATAGAATTAGGAACACATCATACACCTCATCTAGACTAAACCATACGTGACATATGCAAAACTAGTCTAGATGGGAAGACAGCGAACTGCGACCTAAGGCTAACTAATCTAGGTGCCACAACTAGTCCATCTGCGGAGTTCGACCGGATCGCGCGTGCGACGCTCGTTTCGTATGGTTGAGTGTAGGGATACCTCGCCACTCATCACAAGTCAAAAATCAATTTGAAAAATAAGCAAAGTTGGAGGATTTATGTTATGAGGATTGCAGTTGGATGAATTTAGGCATGTGATGATAGAGTGTAAATTGGATGTCCAAAAGTTATAGAAGTGGGTCCTCCCCAAAGCAGCTGTATGTTAAAAATGCCCTTTCATAACCATGTCACAATGTATCCTTAGGCACTTTAGGAATTTAATGTTGATCTAAGTTAGAGACCACAACCATAGCTACCAGGACCTTGCACTATACAAAATAAAAATCATCAAATGAACCATGGTACATAATAGTGAGGTGAACAGTTGTAATTAAAAGGAATTAGATGAATATAGATGTGATATTTCTTACCATATTGATAATAGATTCTTACGAATTAAGTGGTTAAGGTGATCTGTATATCTTTCCATTTAGGTTTCAAACCAAGTCCATATTGGTGATAATGACTTTGCATTGTCTTACTTTCCTAACTTACAACCATAGGATAATACCATTACTTAGCAAGAAAGAAATAAGAAAGCAATTCTTTACAATTGAATGAAATAAATTTAGACCTTAGTTAGACAGGTACTTTCAGACATGATTAACATGTCTTTCTAGCTCCATAACTAGTGCTTGTTTTCCAAGAGATCTTCAAAGATATGTTTTTGTATTCTTATTTCTTCTTCTTCTTTTTAGAAGGGAATTCACACTATACAAAGTGCTAAAAATTTCTTCTTGAATTTTTGACTTATGCAGTTTTGACTTTTGATCTTCTAGATGTGATAATTCTCAAATGTTCAAAATTCTAGATTGTGAGAAAATGAGTTATTGAAATCTTGATGATGCATTTAATATGATGGTTACTTGATAATTTGGTTGTACTAATAATTTATGAACATAAATTGATAATTAAGAATGGAAGCTAATACTAGTGATAGATATGTAAATGAGAGAAGAACGAAATATGAAAAATCATGAAATTGTAAAAACAACCAAATGTAAACTTTATTTCCTTCAAAATAGGCCATTTTATTCATGTATGACCTTATAATTTATACAAAATAATTGGGGCCATACTTGGGAAACTTGAGAAGTCATTCCTCACAGTAAAAATAAAGAAATTTATGTAAAATAAAGATGAGTTGGAGCTAAAATAGTTTGCATCTTCCCATTAACTAATAAATAAATAAAAATACTTTGACTTTGTGTACATTTGTTTCATGTGGAAAAAACATTAGATGCTAACTGTTAACAAAAAGTACATACTTCCATTTAGAATTACAATATGAGTAATGATACATCCCTTGTGGCATCATGTAACTCATCGAAGAAGCTAAGAAGAAGTTTAATAAATCCTCTTGAGGCCACATTCTTATCCATTTCTACTTGGTCCTTCCCTTTTTTGTTGGATAACCAAATTACAATTTCTTTTTGGTTTTATGTAAAAGAACCATAGTGTCTCCATGATGTGGATTTATTATTAATCAAAATAAAATGTGTGGATGTCATGAACTCACTATCTTGTAACATTATGTATCTAACAATTTGTTAGTATAGAACATAGTCACAATAACAAGGTTTGTCTATACATGGAACAACAATCTTAATGTCTACATTTAGCAATAATAGAAATAATAATAATGATAAGAAACCTTTAAAAATTAAAAGACCAAAATAAAGAAAAATAATGGAATAAACATAGAAGAAAGTAAAAAAGTTTTGGAAATTTAAAAATATATGAAGAATGGAAAAAGCAATTAAAGATGATGTAAAACAAAAAAGTGAAAAATTTATCCTCACCAAAGATGTCATGTTAAATGGCTATCTCCCCCACAACTGAGTTGGAAGGAGATGATCATGAACATAGAGCATGCTCACCCTTTCAATGAGCCATTGTGGTTGACCTTGGTTGCTTGAAAGTCTTTCAAAGACTTTACTTGTTGGATGTTAACCAACATGCACTTTTGTGGGCTTGTTGGATGGTAAATTGTCATGGCCTCAGAAGGAAAAGTTAAATGTACAATGTAAGGTCCTTTTCACAATGTTTGGAACTTAGTTTTTTGAGGCACATGTATGGAACTCCAATAGAGATCCTTGTCTCAAGGCTGAAATTCAAGTCTTCTTATTCAGGCATCATATCATTGCTCATTGTATACCTTATGCATCTTATTCATCAAGAGAGCTACCCTTCAATTTTGATTTATGATTAAGGTTACATGTAGTTGTTAGTGTGTGATTAAGGTGTGGCACCTTAATATTTCTTTTTATGCTAAGTTAAGGTTACATGTAGTTGTTAGTGTGTGAAGTTTAGTTTGAATTAGAAGTTTAGGTAACTTTTTATACACTAACTCATAAAGAGAGTAGCCTATAGGAAGTTTTCAAGTAGAGTGATACACACATAGGGCATGTTGAGTTTTGTGCTATAGCCTTTCCTATATCTACTAATGGTTCTTATTAGAATTCTAGTAATCTCCCTATTAGTAACTTGATCTTGATCATTGGCCTAAGGATGATATGACGTTGTGAGTTTATGCTCCACTTCTAAGTGTTGCATTAACTTTCTACATACTTAGTTTACTTTCTATCCATCATTGGTAGATCAAATTCTTGCACAATCACTAGCCATTGTATGATACAAGGGATTACCATTGGTTTATTCATGAAGAAGTGAATGACACTATGATCAGTGTGCAAAAGACAAGATATCCAAGTACATAGTGCCTAAATTTTTCAGAAGTATACACCACTACTAATGAGTGGCAAGGTACCCCTATGCTCAACCATACAAATACAAGTGTGTATGTGCAATCCAGTCGAACTCCACAAATGGACTAGTTGTGGCACCAAGACAATTATATGTTGATCACAGTTCAATGTCTTCCCACCTAGACTAGTAGTAGCTTTGTCATGTATGGTTTAGTCCAGAGTGAGGCATATGATGTCCTAACTCTATGTTACTCCTGATAATAAAAAAGCTAAATTGATTAAATTAATAATAAGAGTAAAACCTAAATTAGCCTATGGCGATGGTATCCATCCTTAACCATCTGTACATTTCTTGGACTTCATGGGATTACTACTGGGCATGCCAAGTATTCACACNTTCTTGGACTTCATGGGATTACTGCTGGGCATGCCAAGTGTTCACACTTAAACGCTCATGATTAAGGTGTACACATTTCACTTAATGATAAGAAAAGTAAATAACAATGAATCAAACTGTAATTAAAGGAAACATTAAATAATTAAATAATTAAAACAATGAAAGTAATCTAAGTAAATGCTACAATGATGAAAGTAATCTCAATCTTTATTAATGGTCATGCATGTGTCCAAGTATGTCACACTTGAACAAAGGTGTTATACAATTACAAACATCACACTACAGGCATGCATCTAAAATAACTGAAAGCTAAACTACCAAAAGAAAAGAACTTCTAACTCTCTAATGATCTAATCTCCCCCTCATTGTGCACCTAAGTGCTATATTTATAGGTTAATACAAGAATCACAATATTTTGTATACGATATCGTATCCAGGCCATGATGTTACGTACTCGATTTCGAGGCCTGGTGATGAGTGGTGAGGTACCCCTACACTCAACCATACGAATATGAGCATTACACATGTGATCTGGTCGAACTCCGTAGACTAAGTGCCTACACGCCTTATGGAACACTTAAGGTTAATCGTTCATTTTCTTCCCAAACTTACTTGTATTTGTCATGGTTGTATGGTTAAGTAAGTTTGAGATATATGATTTTTATATCTTTTCTGTTTTATCTCCTATGCTAATGAGGTGAAGGGTGAAGAGACTAATTAACTAACTTTAACTAACTAACTAAGCCTTAATTAACCTAGCATCAGTATCCGTTCCCACTTACCGTTCACACCCTGAACCAATGCAACCTTGGTTACCAAATGCTATTCGTTACTGGGATCACCAAGCGTAACGCACGTGCTCGAAGCGGTCGTACTGAATGCACTTAACTATGGGAGAAGGGTTGAGAGAGATTTAATTAACTAATAAAGCATTTAAATGATAAACAATAAATAACAATAAATAAAATCCTATTTAGCCTATTCCATGCACTGCAAGGTTTATCCAAGAAGTTCGTCTTTATTTCCGTACACAAACATGTGTTCACGTACAATATTTGCTCGAATAAAGATCTGTTCACTTTAGAGCTCCTACTGCGGGCACATGGAAAATATTCTATCTCTGGAGAGGAAAAACTACCAGAGTTTCACTACGGTCTAGCCCTAGATTGAGAAACAAGGGAGAGCTGCCTCTTATTTATACGCGATATCGCAGCAGATGCGATATCGCGGCCCATGCGATATCGCATCCCATCATACCCCCATAACTGAATAAAAACTTGTCCTCAAGTTCCTTACAAAATATTGGGAACATATGGGATCATTGATGTGAATGGAACTAATGGTGAATGGGATGACATGTGAATGGATCATCATTACAAAACTGGTGTTCACGACAACAACAAGAGTGAACACCTTATTACATTTGACATCAGGCCTTATTTGGCAGCTGAGAGAGAAGAGAGAAGAATTCTTGCTGCTACCAATGCCAAGATTGCACCTTTTGTTATCCATCCATAAGCACGCCATCGATCTTGTTCCTTGCATAACTGCTTCAACACCGATCCCTTCCAAGTGTTCCCTCCAAATCCAATCCATTGTTGTATGATTTCCATCTGCACACACAACAAAATTGTATATTAGCAAGGGTAAATTAATTTCAATGTAGTTGATACCTTGCTTCAGTGAAAGGTCCATTGGCTAGGTTGTGGTATGGCTTATACAAATCTGGAGATATAATAGTGGTGACTACCGAAGGTGTAGAGGTTAGGAGAAAATCAAAAAAATTGGGCCCCATACCCCCATGACTAATTGCGAACCTCCATTAGTGAGAGAATGGAAAAGGAAAAGAAATAAGAAAAATGAAGAAAAAGAGATAACTATAATGTCAATGAAATGGATGTCCACATGGAAATGAACAAAATTGAGTAGATTGCAAAAATGTTAAGGGAAAGAATTTAACTGATGCACCAAAGAGGAATGCCAGTGGGTCCTTCCCAAAGCAAGCTCATGCCCTTAATGCCCTGACAAACCCACATTCAAAGAGTCCGTAGCCTCTAGAAATGTCATTTGGAACAAGAGTCAAAGTCTTAACCACAAGAGTTTACCAAAAAGAAAACGATGCATCAACCAAAATATACACTAATGATATAACTGGCAATGAGGTGAACAATGGAGAACGAATGATGGAGAGAAGAGAATGAAATGGAATCCCAACAACAAGGTGGTGTACAGCCCCTTGTGTAGTTAATGATTAATGTGACTTAATAGATCCCATTCCAAGTTCGGCCTCAAACAAACCACATCCAGTGACTTCGCATTAATGCATTTGGCTAATCCATCCCCTTGAAGTAACAAGAATGCCTTCCTAAAGAGCCACCACCATTCCGACGAAACGAAGGAGGAGAGAATGGGAAGCGAGAAGAGCCTTAGTTAGAGGAAACATTTTTATTTTAGTTTCATAACTAGTGCTTGTAGCCTAGATGATTATTTCGTCTAAGGGGTGTGCTTTGAATTCTCACTTCTTTTTTCTCTCCTTTTTTTTTGTTTCTTTTTTTTCTTTTTTTTTTGTTATGTGTTTATCTGTGAGAACCACACCATGCAAATACTTTTTTATTTTTATTTGCTCAGCTTCCTAATAATTGAGTAACGTTGAAACGGTAAGAAAACTCAAGAAGAACACATCCAAGCACCCAAGAGAATGGCCAACAAAAATGCATCAAGTTCTCTTGAAGTCACACCCTTTTTCAATTTTTGAGTTCTTCCTTAGTTTGAGAAATGCCTAGTCACTGATTTGTTATAGTTCTTATTAGAAAGGGACTGTACATTTCCAAGCCGAGAGAGACCATAGAAATTTGTGGATGTATGGATGAAGTGGACTCATTGTCTATCATATCAAAAGAACCATACCTTAGTATCAACATCATGACTTAAAGGTAAAAACCAAATAGTAGCAATCAATAGGAAAACAGTTCATACCATCATGAAGAACACTTATTAAATGGCAAACTTGACAAGATGGATAACACACGAACGCACACACAAAAAATGAAAAAGTTATAAACGATGTTGTAAAACAAAAACAAGAAAAGTTAAAAGATTTTGTAAAACAAAAATGTGCAAAAAAAAATGTGTAAAACAAAAACTAAAAAGAACTGAGGGCCCCAAATGATTAGCATAGGTGGCTATCTCCCGCATGACTGAATTGAGAGGGAGAGATCCAAAATAATGAGCGCCGATTGGAATTTCTTAGAAGTGTCCAACTTCTCCTGATTGATGTTTTCAGGTTAAGGGGTGGAAGTTGGTGACGCTCATATTCCAATGTATCTATGCTTTCATGATGGGCATGAGTTATTCCCCCAGTTTGTGCCATGCATTTTGGTTGGTTTCTCTTTCAATTAGCTATCAACCACAGGGTGTCCACTTGTTGTGTGGTTGCTACATACAGGCATCTTTGTCTTAGAGTTTCTAGGGCACACCGGTTGCATGTAGGAGATGCTAAGCATTCCTCCATATCATCACCCTCTGAGTCACTATATGCGAACATGAAACTTTCTTCTTCTCGATCTTTCCATAAATGTTTACCTTAGATATTTCCAAGGAAAGATCGTGGATCCCTAGGCATGCGTCTATTGTACTTAGCCATGCCCTTCCCATTATAATTGAGAAGTCCCCTTTGTTGTTGTTGACTTCTATCACCAGAAAATCAGCTAGGTATGACCAACCACACACAGTGGTAACAATGTCCTCCACCAATCCCAAGGGAATGGTGATGGACTAGTCAGCCAGCTCAAGTTGAATATTTCTCTTCTTGAGTTGGGGCGGGTTCCAAGCTTGATACATTTCTTGTGATATTAAGTTGACTTCGAAACCTGAGTCAAGAAGAGCCTTATGTGGTTCGTTCCTAGCAACTTGGAGGTAGATTAAGGAACTTCCAGGGTCAGAGAGTTTCCTGGGAAGGTGGCCTACCTTGATCTAGTCGGTAACGGTATGTGTTAACATAATCATATGCGTTGAGCTCTGTTGTTGGTTTGAAGGAAGCTCCGAAGCCTTATTTGTTGGAGAAGCATACACAGACTCAACTGCTTATGGTTGTGAGAGCTTGTTTGGGCTTTTGGTTCTAAAGAAAGGTCTTCTCTTCTTACGATTGTCAGAACCAGCAACGGGTTGAAGGTTTACAGCTCTTGTAGCATTACGTTTCTGTGGCTAAGTGGGGAGTTCCCCTTACATTGTTGGAGCGGGTGGTAGTGGAACTATCGGCATAAGAGACGCAGATGGATTTGGAGGATGGTACACGTGTGGAGTGTCTCCCATAGGAGAAGGAGTCCTAAAATACTCCTAAACTTGGTAGTGAAATTGTGGAGTTGTGTGACCCATGAAGTCACTTGGAGAAATCAGCTGCTGCACGTAGTAGCCATATGGGTCTGGTTGCTGGTAAGGGTATTGTTCCCTCGGCGGTGGCATCTCCCATGACTATGGGTGTTGCCACTGCTAATGTTGCCTGATAAGTTGTGGCAGAGTTCCACTTGGATAATACGTTAACGGTTGGTGGAATTGCCTTGGGTTACCTTGGGGATAAGGTAACCTACGGGGTGCCTGCCGTCTGTTAAGTCTTGGATTGAGTGCATACACCCCAGACTCTTGTAGATGTGAGATTATTGGGAAACATCCCCTAGGATGGTCATATTGGCAGATCTCACATCCACCATCATTGTCTGTATCAGAATCCACAACCTCATCGGAGATGTTCATTTGTTCATTACCCTTGTCACGTGCATGGCCTGAATCTCTCCGCTTTTTCTTGTCTTGGTCACTACTTCATTCCTCCTTAGACTCCTCTACAATTTTCAAGACAGTTTCAATTTTACCATCTAAGGAGCTCCATATTTCATCTACCTTAGCCGACACTTCCGTTGTTAGCTTTTGAAGTGGTAAGGTTTTTCTATTCACCAACTCTTTGAGTGGTGACTCATCCTCTTCATCACAAAATCTCACTCTCTTCTTTCGGAGGGAAGGATCACGGTTGTACTCTTCCACGCTTTCTCTTTTTCATAGCTCTCCTTCTTCTTTAGCTACTTGCTCCAATAATCAATAAATTTTATGGGACCTAAGTTCAGATAATTTCCCTTGGGCATATGTTCCAAGGGTTCTCCTGGTTTCATGTCTTAGCCCATCTACGAGATGCCAGAGTTGATCCCGTTGTGCATAGCCATGGCCCAGGCAATGATGTAGCAATGCATAGTATCGGCCCATGGTAGCATCCAAGGGTTCATGAGTACCTTGCTTCCATCCTTGGATCTATTTATGCAAATTAGACACTTTGGAGTGCGTTTGGTATTTATCATTGAAGAGTTCTAACATTGTACTTCATCTCCTAATGGTTTCCGACTCTAAGGACTGGTACCAACTCTCTGCTTCTTTCACGAGTGTCCTAGGAAACAACTTTAATTTCTACCACTCGTTTTCTATGTTCTGCAAGGCACAGGCATCGTGGAATGCCTATAAATGATTTTGTGGATCAGCATTGTATCCCCCCTCAAATCGTGGGATGTTATTCATATCCAATCTCTTGATCTGAGCATCTTTTTGGTGCCTTGTGGGTATTCTAACTACCTCCATGATATCTAGCATACTTTGGGTGGCAAGTAGGGGTTTGTCATGGTCATCTCTCTCATGATGTCTATGATTTCTATGTTGTTCCCTACTTTCCCTTCATTCATGCCTTGATTCTCTTAACTACCCTCATCCTCTCTCTCAACTCTCTCGTCGAGGTCTCTCATCTCACTTACCCTTATCCTCACGGTTGTGTTCCTTGTGACTGCATCCAGATGTTGAAGGAGAGGGTGAATGGTGTGATGAAGGGGAAGAAGAATGAGAGCCATTGCCATGGTGATGTCTCCTGCCTTCTCTTTGGTTATCCCTGTCCCAATTGTGATGACGATCAGAATGCTCACCCTTGTCATGTGTTTTCATTCCCTCAGTGAACAGTTGGTGTTCACAGGGATTAGAACCAGGATTGTGTATCGTCGAGCATAGGTTCTGATACCCCACCTTCTCACTATTGTTAGGAGGAGGAACATCATCTTGTGGAGAACCTATCGAGATAGGTTCACCACCCTTAACTTCTCTTATGATGGGAAAAGCATTACGGGGGCCTTTGCCCTTCAACGATGTGTGATAGCTCTCCTGCGGCAAGTCCCGTTGACCTTGCGCTTCTGTGGGATGGTAGTCCCTCATGTTATAATCTTTCACAATGTATTCAACATATAGTTGTGTCATGTCGATCTGTGCAAGAGCATAGAGGAGCATGTTAGGGACTACACGATCTAGGGGTAACACTATGTTACCTTGCAAATCATGCCAACACAGCTGTTCATCCTAATGGAGGATAAAAGTAAAGTTGGGTATATACTCATCGGGATGAATATATACCACATTGAATTCTTGAGGAACTGGCAGATTTTGGTTGTGTGCTTGGTGTCGTCGACTGTCTCTTGTATGATCCCTAGGTGGTGAATTGCTCTTATGAGAAGAAGAAGAAGACATTGTTATCTTATTCGATGTGTTGATTAACCGTTATTTAATTTTTTTAATTAACCCTATGGTTCGTTTAAGCTCCCAACGATGTGGATAATTTCCTATGTTCTACTTAGCGCACAAACACTTAGTCCACGGCAACAGTGCCAATGATGAGTGGCGAGGTACCCCAACACTTAACCATACGAATACAAGCATTACACGCGTGATCTGGTCGAACTCCGCAGACTAAGTGCCTACACTCCTTATGGAACACTTAAGGTTAATCATTCATTATCTTCCCAGACTTACTTTTATTTTTCACGGTTGTATGGTTAAGTAAGTTTGAGGTATATGATTTTTATATCTTTTCTGTTTTATCTCCTATGCTAATGAGGTGAAGGATGAAGAGACTAATTAGCTAACTTTAACTAACTAACTAACCCTTAACTAACCTAGCATCAATATCTGTTCCCACTTACCATTCACACCCTGAACCAATGCAACCTTTGGGCTTACCAAATGCTAATCGTTGCTGGGATTACCAAGCGTAACGCACGTGCTCGAAGTGGTCGTACTGAATGCTTTTAACTAGGAGATAAGGGTTGAGAGAGAATTAATTAACTAATAAAGCATTTAAATGATAAATAGTAGATAACAATAAATAAAATCTTATTTAGCCTATTCCATGCACTACAAGGTTTATCCAAGAAGTTCATCTTTATTTCCATACACAAACGTGTGTTCAAGTACAATATTTGCTGGAATAAAGATCCGTTCACTTTGGAGCTCCTACTGTGGGCACATGGAAAATATTCTATCTATGGAGAGGAAAAACTACCAGAGTTTCACTACGGTCTAGGCCTAGATTGAGAAACAAGGGAGAGCCACCTCTTATTTATAGACTTGGCAGTGCATCGTGATATCATGGGGGACGACGCGATATCGCGTGGGATGTGATATCGCATCCCATCACTTGGCAAACCATGATTCATCATACCCCCACAACTAAAAAAAAACTCATCCTCAAGTTAATACAATGTGAAACGAGTTATCGCGGCCCATGCGATATCGCGTCCCATCACCTGGCAAACCATGATTCATCATACCCCTACAACTAAAAAAAACTCATCCTCAAGTTAATATAATGTGAAACGAGTCTCTTATAAAAAATTATGAAGGTATGGGATTATTAACTACTACTGACTCACCATGCCACTGTATGGGAATACAAAATTTGGATACAAAATACAAAATGTTGGAACTCATGTGGTTCCCAGAGGTGGTGGCTCCTCCATCAATGCTTTTCCTTTGTCTAACCCTGTAGGCTTCTAAGATTGTTAATGGGTGAGAAGTGCTTATAATTTCTCTTCTTTTGTCTAAGGATCATGCATAGTCCATGTTGATGTTCCAATGTTTAATGGAGTTGGCACCTCCCACAGACACGGTAGCTATGGAAACATATGGTTTGCCTTAACATACCACGTAGCAAACTACCATTGTTCCTTCTCATAAGCTCTAGATTTATCTCGTAATTCTTAATAATCTATTAACCATCGAGCCAATTTTTCTACTACATATTTTTGGTTGTGGTAGCTTGCTTTGACCACTTCTAATTCAGAGTTTGCTACTTCTAATTTTTGCAATGTCTTCTTATGTTTTGCAAACTCTATCTCATTCTTAGCATAAGTGGCAACTACCTACTTTTTGAGCTCAATTCTCAAGCACCCTAATGTTAACATGGCCAAGTTGGAATATCATAGGTTTGCCAACTCCATGTACTCTGTTAATTCCTAAATCTGCAGGTCTCAACTTTTCAATTCTGCTCGGTGGGTGAAGGCATAAGTATCCAGTACAGCTTCCTAGTTAGTGTGTTGAGCACTAAAAGAATTAATGTGAGCCTTAGCCATATGGATCTCCTTCTCAATGATTTCCTTGTACATCCCCACCTGATCATGAAAGTGTTCTTTTAACTTCTTGTCTTTTGTCGAATGGCATGGACTTCCTCCATGAAGAGGGTTCTATTCTCCCTGGCCAATCAATTCATGTCTTGGTTGATCCAAACTAGTTGTTCTCACATTTTTAAAAAACTTTCTTTGAGAACATTCATTTTTTTCTCAATTGTTATCAACCAAATACTTTCAACAATAAGTAGTTTATTCTCCTCTTGTAAGGCCTTGAGAGTTTTAGCATATGCATATGTCTGAGCTTGTGCCTTTGAAGCATCCCAATCAACCTATTCTTTTTCCCTTGCCACCTTTTTATTTTCTTCCAAAAATTTGTTCAGTTGCTCAATTTTGAAAATGTCTAATTAGTCAGCTATGATAAATTGGGAAGGATCCCTTTGTTCAACTTATAGGGTGACGAGATTTTCTTACAATCTTTGCAACTCTACTTTTGCGTGCTCGACCTTAACTTTAGCCATGACCAATTTTCCTTTGTTGGAAATGAGATTTGATTATGCTACTATGACATCTTGGGAATGTCAAACAAGGATGTCATAACTTGTCCTATTTGTAGCAAGTGATCCAAAGCATCCTCATGTTTCACAGGAGTCATTGAGGGACTGGCGAAGACTTGAGCATCACGTGCTCCTATGAAATCTTCTAGTGACACAACAGGGACATTAAACGATTATTTGATGTGATCTACAACCACCTCTGCTATGCCTGCCACATCCTAGTGCTACATAATCACCACCGTGGCACCTTCACTAGTTTCCAATCTAACCTGGAAGGATGTGGCATTCCTAGAGATTTACTGAGACCACTGGGACTCTTCTCCTAAAATCAATGAAATATTTCCAATTGTACGGTTAACCAAAATAGTAGGCTATACAACATCATCAATGACCCTAAATAGGTTTTTGACATCATGACTTCCCCAACTGACCATCTCAGTGATTGTTCAGAGGTAACTAATAGACGGTCGATAGTCTTGTTGCAGTAGTGGCGATTGTTAGACTTGCTAGCATATGGGTTGTGTGTTGGACCCCACTTCCTATTGTTGGTTGGGTCTTGCCATTTGAGGCATAGTGGACCCAACTATTTTCTCTTCCTCTTGTTCTAATTTCTCGTCAATGTCTTTCCTTAGCACCGACAGTTTGAGCAGTTCAGCATATGAAGCATTTTAGGCTTTTCTAGGAACATCATTCGTGTAGCCCAAGATCCTAGCATGTCTACACAGCTTCTTGATAAGACAAGGGAAAGGTAAGGCAAGCTTCCTTATCTTCCTTTCTTCAAATTGCCTTAATATCTCCATCAGATATAAATGGGGTAGATTCACATTAAATTTTTCCATTAAAATCACACTGCCCTATGCCACATTAGTAGATAATCTATTTAAACCTTTGGTGGGTGAAAAGGTGATAAGTGCCAATCTTAAAGTAGATCCTCTCTTCCTCAGTCAATTCTCTGTAAACTTTATTTTCCTTCTTGTAAGCCCATTTCAACTATAATTTCCTTATGTCTATGTCTGAGCGAGTGGACAAATGAGCAACTTTTGGTCCTTCGTTTGGAAGATTTAGGACCTCTACAATGGCCTTCATAGAAAAATCAATGGAAACACCACCTATATTAGCAACGGTACCTTCCTCATTTCCATGCTAGAATTGGTATGTTTCACCCAAATACCAATCACCACTCTCTAAGAGAATAGGCCATAGTGGAGACACCTTAAGTTAAGTCTTCACTAGTTCAAGGGAAAACTCAATGAAAGGCCCAAAATTGGGCTCCACGATCACAACTGCAAAGGTGGACTTCTCCTGAATGGCTTGGAGACATTCAAGGGATAGCATAAGATGTTGTCCCAATTTTGAGGCTCTAACTTCACCATCTTCTACATGGCCAAATTGCACTATCGTAGGGGTTTCCTAATGAATTTTGAATGATTGGGCCTCCTACTCTACATGTTCTACATGAGGTTCCTGACCTCTGCCTCCTCTTAGGTGTTTAGCTACTCCTTGGGAAGGTCTTACTCGATCTCCTCTTTTTTGGGGCCATCTATAATCACACAAGAATCATTATTACTAAGGTTGTGTAGAGAAATTTTTATCAACTCATACCTCACTCATTACCTTAATTAACAATCCATAATTGTGTAGTGTGATTTTTAGAGTTAGAAATATTTTCAATAAGTGGCTCCAAAAGGCATTATTGTTGACCTTACAATCATTTAGGTGGCTTGGGTGATTAATAAAAATTAGCTTGACATTTAAACATGGAAGGTTTCTTTGGTAAACATTGAATTTCTTACCCCTATAATATCCTTCAGACGATGGTAAATTTTAAAAAAAAGTTGCATGCTTCCCACTACAATACTCCCCCATGACTAAGTGGAACTCTCTAGGTTCAACTAGGATCACATAGAATTGAAATTGGAATGTTAGGGAGTGAGATATTGCACTTGGAAGATGGAGATGTAAAGCTCTAAGTCACAAAGGAAAATTTCAATAACTCCCCTAGTGTCAAATGAGAGAAATGAACTTGAAGTGGATGGGGCTGTGCGTATATATAGGCAGGGGAGACGTGATATTGTGTACTTGATATCAGGCACCAGGTATTGCATCAGACCCGATATCGTGTCCCTAACGAAATTCATTGAATGCAAAGACCAAGTAGGAATCAAAAATTTTGGATGTGTAATGAAGGACTGGAGACTAAATTGGAAACTTTGGGGTATTTAGAAAATTACTTTTGAGGCACTAGAAGTATGTCATAGTGGGATCATATATGAAAATTTATGAAAAGGGGCTAGGATGAAGGGTGTAGAGTACTTGTTGAGGAATTATTGATTATAATGATAAGGGAAAGGACAATGCACTTAGGTAAGTAGTCAAAGGATGTAAAATAATGTGTCATGTGCAATAGGAACAAGTTACAAAATTTACACAAGTGGGTCCTCCCTAAAGTAGGCTCTAGCCTATGATGCCCTTGTGGAACCACACCTCTAATGTCCATAGGCACTAGAGAGTTTGAATGCAAAATATACCTATGAACAAAACACACATATTAAAACCACTAAGTTGAGATAATAACTCTACGTTATACCAACCATAAGATATGAACACTCGGATAACAAGATGAGATGGATGTAGAAGGGATCGCAAAAATCAGGACATGAGGTTTCTCATGATGGTCACAATGGAATCTTGTGTGTAATTAGTGATTAAATAACCATGTGTCTAGCTTTCCAAGTTCTAGACCAAGTCCATACCACATTTTAGTGACACTGCGTCGCTTCATCCCATCGACAAACAACCATAAGCCTACCAGAGTTACAAGGAGTAACATCACTTAGCATTTTTTTTCAAGGAAGAAGTAGGAGAGGAGTGTCATGATGGCTCACTCTCTTTCTTTCCTTCTTCTTTCTTTTTTTTTTCTTTTTTTTTCGACTCGTGTTTGGCTCTATGAAGTTGCCTACCTTTAGGCATGGATACATGTCTTTCTAGTGCAACCCATAGAAGCTTATTTAGTGCCATTTAAGTTGCTCTTACTTCCATTTTTCGTTAGATCTACAAGGATATAGTTACAACCTCAGCAACACGATAGAACATATGGAAGTAGCCAAAGAGAATCTACAAATCCCCTTGATGTTATACCATTATCATTCCACCTTGATCCTTCACTTGTCTCTCCAAATACAATGATTATCAAATTATTTATAGTTAGATGATGAAAAAGATTACCATTGTGACCAAAGCATGAACCTCTTATTAATGGAATGGGTGGATGAATGTTGTGGTCTCAATGTCTGAATAATCAATCCCTTATGACTAGGAAACATAGAGGAGAACCTCACCTTAATGGGCAACATGATCAACTTATTCATAGTCAAGATTACGATGGTAAATTGAAAACAACAATTAGAAAAAGTAAAAGAAATAGAGAAATGACAAAAAATAGTAAAACAAAAAGATAAAATAGCACTTAAAAATATTGGAAATTAGAATGGATGGTGATCCCTACGACTAAACATTTGGTCATGGCTAGGATTAATAAGTGGATGAATAGGCTTCATGCATGTATGAAACGTTAGGGGCCTATCATGCCCCAGCCATTAGGTGTCTATTGGTGGTATGGTGGCTAAGTAGAAAAATCATTGGTCACACACTTGATCATAGACAGCATAGTGGGGTAGGTTAGATGGTGTGTGTACATTATGAGGGAAATCCAACCCACTATGGCATCCTTGACTATATGGCAATATGCATGGATCTGTGTGTCCCTTCACATTGGTGAATTCACTGGATCATGTGGATGTTGGAGTGTGAGGTGGAGGCCTAGGTATAGTGATAGGGGCTATTGATGGGGCAAAGGAAGGTGTGGCACCAGGTTTTCCTTGGGCTAGTTTAGAAGGTGAAGTAGGTTCGAAAGTGTGATTCTTCTTCTTACGGTCATGCCTAAAGAAGGGACGCTTTCAACATTGCGAAAGGAACCTACTTTCATTAATAGCATTAGCACAAGTTACATCTGTTGGCTAGCATGGTGGTGCAGAACCGTCCGATACATCTAATGGCAATGTAGAAGGAGGTGAAGGATGAGAATACCAAGGGTGAGGAGAAGTATGAGAAGTATGAGGTGGTGACCCCTCAGGAGAATACATGGGTTAATGGTGCTCAGGAGAGTGATAATAGTGATTGGAAATAGAGGATTCAAAATTGGTTGGAGAAAATAAGATGTTGAACATAGTAGGCATTTGGTTTTGGCAGACAGGGAGGATGTGGCTAGCTAGATGGTGGCCATCCCCAAGCCTGTGAGTTTTGCCACTATGATGGAGCAAAGTGTTGAGGCTAGTAATAGCTCCCCTCAGGATAGTACAATGGGTCATGGGGTTGTCCATAATTACCTTGTGGAACAAGGATGTGCCACCTTTGCATAAATTTTGGGTGTAGCTTGCCTACCTAATGCTCATGTAGATGTGACAAGACTGGGCAATGGCCCTTTGGATGGTCATATAAATAGACATCACATCCATCCTCATTATTTTTAATTAAGCCTTTGGCCTCGTTACCCTTAGCAATTCTCCCTGGTTGCCGAACAGTGTTTTTAATTATTTCTGATTTCCATGCCCTCTGTTTGTGTTGATTTCCAGGTTTATTTTGGATGACCCCCTCCCCAATAGTGTCTTCTAAATTCACACTTGTTCATTTTCCCATATGATCATCTTCGTATGCTTTGCCTCAATTTCATTTATCAATTTTTGTATTGGCAAAGGTTGGGACTATATCACCCTTTCAAAATTGGTTGTCTTCTCTTCGTTGTGATTCCAAACCCTTGTTGTTTCTAGAGTTGGGTCCCACTCAAATGCTTTGGCATTCTCCCATTTAGATAATTCTCTCTCTTCTTTCACCAAATGCTCTATTCGTTCTTTGACCTGGTGGCCTTGGAGCTTATATAGTTGTCCTTAGGCATACTTCCCAGGGTTTACCCTTGTTTGATTGCTGAGCCCATCTATAATGTGGAGTGTTTGCTCTTTCTCAGAGGACCTATGAGCTAGACATTCATTCAATAAGGCATAGTATCCATCTAAGGCCATGTCCAAGGGTTCCTATTGTTCTTTTTTCCATCCTTGGATTTGTCTCCTCAAGGCAAACACCTGTGCATAGGTCTTATATCTTTTAATGAAAATTTCTAACATGGTTGACCATTGTCTAATTGAATTTGGTTCCAATGATCTATACCACACTTCGGCTTTATTGATTAGTGTCCTAGGGAAGAGCTTAAGCTTTTTCCATTTACTGACCACATTGTTGAGCACACAAGCATATGGAAGGCTTGTAAATGATGTTGCGAATCTAAATCATAGCCTCCAAAAAATTTTGGAATATTATTCAGGTCAAGCTTAGGTAGTTGACTCTTCCTACGATTCCTGTGAGATATCTTAACAGCCTCTATGATGTGCATTAGGCTTTTAAGGACTAACAGGGGTTTATCATCATTAGATAAGTGGTGATTAAAATCTCTATTTGATTGATGGTGATGATGTGGCTTGTATTCATGTTGATGACCTTGAGTGTGTTCGTGGGTTTGATTTTTGCTTTTACTCTGACCCTTTCATGGAGCTCTATCTCTATTCTTACATTCATCTTTGTCAAAACTAGATGTTGAAGTTGAGGGGGAAGATGAAAATGAGGAACTAGTAGGATAGCCATGGCTTCTATAATGTTCCTCATGATCCCTTAGTTTATTGTTTCTAAGTACAGAGGAGGTCTTAGGGCTTGAGTCCTCCCCTACTTTAGGATTGATGTCATCTTTTGCAAGATTGTTTGCCTCAGGTAAATGTAGTCTTTGAGTGTTGTTAGGGTGGCCATGGTCATGAAAAACCCCTTCATAAGATGGATCACTCCAATCTTCTTCATTATATAATTTGTTAGTTCTCCAATGAATAGTTGTGCTGCACAGTTCATAATCATTTCCATGTGAGTGAAACATTGTTGTTGATTTGTGGTGTGTGTTTGAATACTTCTTGAAAGATATATCGTTAATACCCTTCTACAGTGATCTTGTGCAATACAACTAATCTAGATAACTAGCACCATCTTCAGCAATGGCGCCAATGATGGGCGGCAAGGTACCCCTACATTCAACCATACAAATATAAGTGTGTATGCACAATCCAATCAAACTCCATGGATGGACTAGTTATGGCACCTAGATAGTTATACATTGATCGCAATTTGTTGTCTTTCCACCTAAACTAGTAGTAGATTTGTCACGTATGGTTTAGTCCAGAGTGAGGCATATGATGTTGTCCTAACTCTATGTTACTCCTGATAATAGAAAAGATAATTTGATTAAATTAATAATAAGAGTAAAACCTAAATTAGCCTATGGCAATGGTATCTATCCTTAACCGTCTGTACATGTCTTGGACTTCGTGGGATTACTACTAGGCATGCCAAGTATTTGCACTTAAACATTCGTGATTAAGGCATACACATTCCGCTTAATGAAAAGAAAAGTAAATAACAATGAATCAAATTGTAATTAAAGGAAACATTAAATAATAAAAACAATGAAATTAATCTAAGTGAATGTTGCAATGATGAAATTAATCTCAATCTTTATTGTCAGTCATGCACGTGTCCAAGTACGTCACACTTGAATAACGATGTCATACAATTACAAACATCACACTACGGGCATGCACTGAAAATAATTGAAAGCTAAACTGCCAAAAGAAGAGAACTTCTAACTCTCTAATGATCTAATCTCCCCCTCACTATGCGTCTAAGTGTTGTATTTATAGGCTAATACAGGAATCACGATATTGTGTATATGATATCGTATCCAGGCTGCAATATCGCGTACCCGATATCGAGGCCTAGCAAACTGTGATTCATCAACTACCATTAGTTCTTTTTTTGTTATGATGTAGTTAAGTTGTGCACCTATAATGCTCCTACTAACACAATGAATATAATATGAACATTTATGATCATTCATCTATGTGATTACTACTCCCAAGGTGTAATTGGATGCA
Source organism: Gnetum montanum (assembly GCA_015680685.1). NCBI lineage: Eukaryota > Viridiplantae > Streptophyta > Gnetopsida > Gnetales > Gnetaceae > Gnetum > Gnetum montanum. The sequence continues at coordinate 117,529 of MNCI01021850.1, forward strand.
TTTGTCATGATGTATAATGGCTTGGACTAATTTGGTACTTGTAGGATCAGTGTTTCTATGAGCTTCTACTTCAAAAGTTAGAATAAACACTCACATATCTCAATCCATTCAAATGTTGGATCCTTCTTAATGAGTTCCACCAATGGTTTGACCATTTGAGAGAAATTTTTAATGAAGTGTTTATAGTAACTAGTATGCCTAAGGAATAACCTCACAACTTTGACTATTTGAGGTTATGTGGTGATTCCTTGGATGATTATTATCTTTTTATGATCCACCTTAATTTCTTTTTTTGAGATCTAGTGTTCTAGAATAATTCCCTTCTAAACCATCAAGTGGCTCTTTTGCTAGTTGAGCTTGAGGTTTATTTACATCATTTTAGTACCTACTCAAGATGGTCTAGTGCTTGTTCTAAATTGGCACCATAGGTGGAGAAGTCACACATAAAAACTTCCATACCACTCCCAATTTGCTACTAAAAAATGTTGAGAACAAGGTATTGGAAGGTTGCATGAGCATTACATAGGCCAAAAAGCATCTTACAGTATGCAAAAATTCCCCAAGAACTTATGAATGTTGTTTTGGCCTAATCTTCTAGGGGGATTTGGATTTGATTATAGCTATGATGCTCATCCAGAAAACTATAATATGTATGCTCTACAATGATATCCAACATGTGATACATAAATGAAAAAGGAAAATGATCTTTGAAACTAGTCATATTTAATGTTTTGAAATCTATGCAAACTTTTCATTTCCCTTCTTTCTTTGGTACAATGATAAGTGAGCTCATCCACTCACTATCCACTACATGGTAGATGCATCTAGCCTTGAGAAATTTTTCTACTTTCTTTTTAACAAATTGTTTTAGTTTTGGATTAAATCTCCTTTATGGCTATCTTTTGGGCTTGATGATAGGATTTATGTAGATCCAATGCTGGTGTATGCATGGATCTATCCCTATTATCTCATCATATAACTAAGTAAAAACTATTGGCCATTTTTTGACTACTTTCAATAGCTACTTTTTTTATCCTTAATAAGTTAGGCATTAGTGATTAATAGTTTTCCATTGTTTAAGAACACATATTCTAAAGATTCTAGTAATGTTTTAAGTTCTAAGGACTTTATTTCTAAGGGTTCCTGAACTTCCAACTCTTCCCAATCTACTTTTGGTTTTTTTTCTATTATCTAAGTTTGAGAGTTGGCACCTAATTTGCTCCATTTCATCCATCTTCTCAATGTAAGCACTTGTAAGAATCTCTACTGGTTCCATGTACATTATAGAACTAGAGTTATTTTTTGTAGTCAACCACTAAATATCTTCTTACTTTGTGGTTGTCATCTACAATCGCTTTGGGATACTTGTGGATTTGACTCATTTTTTACATGTTTGAATGTTTATGCTTTTGAATACCAATATCTTTTGTATGCAATTACACCATGTTTCATTGTAATGCATGAAACCATTTTCTTCTATACCATGCCAAATTTATTTTCCTTTAATATTTTGAAGGGGAGGTCTCTAATTCCTAAATTGGCATTAATGGTATTTAGCCAAGACCTTCCCATAATGATAGAGAAGTTACCCTTGCAATTGTTCACATGGATTATCAAAAAAAATTCCAAATATGATCATCCACTGATGGTAGTTACAATGTCCTCTACCAATCCAAACAGAATAGTAATGAATTGGTCTACAAGCTCTAACTTGATATTCCACTTCTAAAGTGAAGGAAGGTTCCATGTTTTGTACATGTTTAGAAAAATTAAATTTACACCAAAACCTAAGTCTAACAGAGATTTACATGAGTCATTTCCTACAATCTACAAATAGATTAGGGGACTTCTAGGATTAGTTATTTTTCTAGGAAGATGTCTTGCCTTTATCTAGCCTTTCACATCATGGATCAACATGACAGTTTGAACATTTTAATATTTTTGGTCTAAAGGTGGCTTGGTAGATATTCTTGGGATGGTTTGAGAGGATTTTTCAACCATAGATACTTAAAAAATTTTGGATGGATTGTTAGGCTAAAAAATTACCTTTGTAAGGTTTACGCTCAAAATAACTTAAATTTTGATCCACTTGTAGGTTTACAACTCTTGTGGCATTTCGTTGTTGAGGCTATAGAGTGATTTCACCTTACATAGGTGGTGCTAATGAAGTGGAGCCATAAGGTCTATGATGTTGTGAGTGGTAAGGAATGTATGTGAAGGAAGATCCAGTTCACGAAGTGATAGGTTGATGATATTGAAGAGGATAATAATGATGGAAAGATGTGTTGACAATAGAGCCAGTTGTTGGCACCAACCATTGGATGTAGTACTCATAAGGATGTGGTTGTCAGTAAAGATACTACTACCTTGGTTGTGGCATCCCCATAACTACAAGTTATGCCATTGCTGATAGTAGTCTTGAGGCTAAGGTGACATTCCACTTGGGTAGTATTGGTGTTGGTAGAACTACTACTTGTAGTTTCCTTGAGGATAAGACAACCTCCTATGTTCTTGACATTTGAAGAATTTTGGATTTAAAGAATACACCCCAGACTTCTATAAATTTGATAAAACTAGACAACAACCCCTAAGATGTTCATATTGGCATATGTCACATCCTTCATCATCTATATCAGAATCTACTACTGCAGCCTTATCTTTTTTATGTTGATAGTCATTCTCTATGTCCTTCTCTCCTTTTCTTTCTATTCTTGAATCTTTCTTGTTCTATTTTTTTTATTCATAATCTTTAGTGATGTTTGAATTTTCTCATTGAGAAAGTTCCATATTTTATCTACCTTAGCCAAAATTTCAATAACATATTTTTGTATCAACAAGATTTTCCTTTACATGATCTCTTTAAATGGTGCTTCCTTCTTAGGTTCATAGAGATGCACCATCTTTTTGTGGATAGAGAGATCTATTTTTTACTCCTCTGCACTTTCTCTTTTCTTTGATTCTTCTTCTTTTCTTGCCACTTGGTCAATGATTCTTTAGATTCGATGGACCCTCATTTCTAATAGTCTCCCTTGGGCATAACTCCCAAGAGTTTTCCTAGTTTTGTTTCTAAGTCCATCTATGATATGATGAACCTATTTCCACTGAGAGAAACCATGGCCTAGGCATTGATGTAACAAAGAATAGTATCTTTCCAAGTCTACATCAAGGGATTCATGATTACCCTACTTCTATCCTTAAATTTATTTCTTAAAGTTGGATATATTAGAGTACATTTCATACTTATCAATGAATAGTTCTAGCATTGTACTTCATCTATGAATAGATTCCAACTCCAAAGATTGGTATCAACTTTTAGCTACCATTATAGGTATCCTTGGGAATAATATGAGATTTTTCCAATTATTTTCAATGTTCTACAAGGCACATACAGCATGGAAGACTCACAAATGATGTTGTGGATTAACATTGTAGCCTCCCTCAAATTTATGGATATTATTCATATCAAGCCATTTGGTTTGGCTATCCCTTTGATGCCTAGTGGATGTAAACTAGCTCATGGATATTAATTATGCTCATTGTAGTAAGTAATGGTTCATAATAGTTTTCTCATCATGGTTCCTATCATGGCCTTATATTCTATGATGTGGCTTGTTATGCCTTCTTTCTTGATGATGCTCCTTTTCTTCCTAATCTTGTCAATGTTCCCTTCTCTCATCTCTATGATGGGGTCTTCTATCATCTCCACCTTATCTTTGATCATTTCTCCTTCAATCTCAATCATGTTCTCCCTTATCAAAGCTTAATGCTAAGAAAGATGGTGAGGATAAAGATCCAGGAGAGTTGTGCTAGCTTTCTCTCCTTCTCTAGTCCCTTAGATGTTTTCATGCTTGGTGGCTAGGAGATCTTGGCCTAAAGGTCCCCCTATTTTGGGGTCCAACTGTTTCCTTATCTTGGTTACTTACCAAGTTGGAATGTAACCATTAATATGTTCAATGTTCTTCATCAAAGGGAAGAGAACCTTAGTGTTGAGATTTACCTAATGAATATTTTGTGTCCTTCTTTGACTACAATTTTAGTGTGATTGAGACTCTTTTACCCTTGGAGACTTCATGGTAAGACTTCATAAGTTTTTCTTTTTGAAGTTGGACCTATGTTGGTTGATAATCTCTAGAGAGGTAATCTATCATTTGGTAATCAAGGATTGTTACTTCAAGCCCAAGCTTAGTCAATGCTAACATGAATATTGATGGAATGGCATAATCAAGTGGCAACAAAATATTGGCCTCTAGGTCTCTCCACTGCAATTGCTCATCCTATTGAAGGATGAAAGTGAAATCTAGATAGTATAGATCTGGATGGATGTAGACCACCTTAAGTTGTTGGGGAACTTCATCCAAGTTCATCTTTGATTTGTCATAAGATCTTGTAGTATTATCTACAAGTGGGAAATTAACCCTGTAAGAAGAAGATATCTTTCAATTTGTTATCAAGTGTGCCTTGAATAAAATATCATTATTTTTCATATAGTAGTTTGTTATGATCTTTGTATAATTTAATGATCTAGAATAATAAGCACATAACATGTTCCTTAGCAATGACACAAATGATGAGTGATGAGAATTTCCTACACCCAACCATATGAATCACAAGCATGAATACATAATTTGGTCAAATTTCATGAATTGTTGAACTAAAAGTATCCTAGATAATTAGACATGGTATTATGAGTCATTGTCTTCCTGATCACCCCTTGTGTATCTTAATGGATATGGTTAAGTGTGATTGAGGCATAAGATGTTTTCATTTTTTTTATTTTTCTTTTAACATTAAAATATTGAAATAGTAAAATTATTAAAATAGTAAGTTATAACTAACTATGTGCCTGAGAGTAATCTAAGCTATCCTATGCATAAAGCATCTATTCCAACTTTCCATATTTATCCTAAACCTGTATCAACACTGTTGGTTTAACAAGTGTTTACTGCTAAGCATACCAAGTATCCGTTGCTAGGATTACCAAATGTTAATATATTATGCTCAAAGTGATCATACTTCCACTATTTTGGAATAAAATATTAAATTGCTAAGTGTTGAAAAGTAAGGTGCATTAAGAGTAGAATGCTAAAAATAAACTAAGTGGTAATCTAAGTGCTACAATTGAAAAAATTAATCTTGATTTTATTGTTGTTATGCAAAAGTATCTAGGTACATCATGCATTCAAATAAAACTTCATTCAATTAACTCAATCCATGTTGTGGGTACTCAAAGAGGAAACATTCTAACTTATGCGAAATAAAACTACAAGAGCTTCACTATTGTAATGATCAAAGGTTCCATAAATGCATGTGGTACACACATTTATATAGGCAAAAGACTAGATTGCATCAATGCATCAAAGGATGCATCGATGGGGCTATCCATTGATGCAACAAACTTATTGATTCTTCATTACTAGCTCTACTTGGAACCCTCATTTGGGCAATCTTTGCATGAATTATGGATATCTCATTTCAAAGATCCAGGGAGTGACCTCTAAGGGAGAAAGCCAACCCCCTCCTTTGTTAATCCAATCACAAATATTCCTACATCCTTACATCCTCAAAAATTCCATTACTCTAGGGAATTTTTTGCCTAGCATTTTCCCAAAGGAAATCTTGCTTAGAAGGCATCCCATTGGGGTTTGCAGATGCTAATGAACTAAAGGAAAATCTACCCATAGAGAATAGTCTTCCACATATTTGATAATCATTTTCTTAGATTTCATAAAGTCCCATATTCCACCTACACCAATTGGATCAAAGGTTTGTTTCCACCTTATCACATCTTCCATGCAAGTCTCCTAAAAATGACAAGTGCATGAAGCATAGTGGACCTAATGCCAAACCCCTTCATTGCCACTGGCACTATGCATCTCTTCCATCTAACTAATTAGAACCAATGGTGCTTCTTGGTGTCAACCTAGAGAAAATGATAGATAATTTGGTCAATGTAGTTAGAGACCCCTTCCAGGGGAGTGAACACCATTGAGAAATAAATTGGGATCACTAAGAGAATCAACTTGCTAAGAGGTAGCTTTTTAGCTAAGAAGAGAAACATCCATTTCCAAGCCACAAACTTCCTATGAACCCTATCTAATACTCCCTACCACTTGTCTTATTTCTTCCTTCTTACAAATAGCAATTGACCCAAGTAGATCGATGGAGTTATCTTGAAATGCATCCTAGGATCCAAGTGATATTTACCAACCAAGGTAGGGGATACCCAATCTACAAAAAATCTATTTTTCCACAATTGACCTTAAGTCCCATGGTTATTGTGAATATTTTCACCTCTCTCTTGATCTTCCATGCTCCTAGGACTAAGGCCTTAAAGAAAATGATCATCTTATTAGCATAACAAAGGGATTGAAGGCCCCAAGTGAAAGGGGAGGTCAACCCTACGACTTAAAAATAATGGTAAAGGTTATTAGCCATGATGGCGAAGAGGTATGGGAAGAGGGGATCCCCTTGCCAAAAATCCTTAGTAGACTAGAAAAACTATATTTGTAGTTCATTGATAAACACCTAGTGCCTGGTAGTTTGCATGATGTATTTGATGAATAGGCAAAAATTATTTAGAAACCTCAACTGCTAGAGGATGAGTAGAATGGATTACTAGTTCACCTTGTTATAAGCTTTGGCCATATTTAATTTTATGAAACAAATGACCTCTCCTAAGGTCATAGCCTAGTGGAGACACTTGTTGGATGTGATGATACTATCATTGATCTATCATCTTATAATGAAGCTTAATTAGTCTTCCTCTATGATTTGAGGAATGATGGACTGTAACCAATTCACCAGAATTTTGAAGAATACTTTGTAAATGCTATTACATAAACTAATGGGTTGGTAGTTTTTAGGTAACTATGCTCTAGCTATTTTGGGAATGAGAATAATCAAAGTGTCGTTTCAAGATAGAACTTAAAATTCTACCTATCCAGCCTTGGTGACTTATTGGCTAGGGCAACAAACATCACATTATAGATCTTTCCCTTGTAAAGGGATTGAAGAGTTGCTCCTTATTCTCTATTGTAATTTTCTAGGGGATGATGTTCTTCAAATCAGTTAGGGACACCTATGGGTTGGCCTAATAGAAGTTTGCAAGGAAAACCATGGCCTGTGTGAGATCCACTTAGGTGTACTGAGTGAAGAATATGTATGTTTTCTTTTCTCCCCATTAGTTTACAACCATATGGAAGAAGCCTATGTTTTAATCTCTTGCAAGGAGCTAGTGCACCTTCATCCACTATTACTAACAAACTTCCTCCTTCACTACCAAGTGTCTCACTCACTTTTCTTCTTGTACTAGTTGTGTTATGACTTGATCCCACTTAAGAAGCTCATTTACTTTCTTTTGAACTTTATTCATGCCATTAATGGCCATCTAAACTATAGTAGAGTAGACCTGCCTCTCTTGTCATCCACAAAACTTTTGAAAGTTCCACAACTTCTATAGGAATGGACTATACTTGTGGTATGTGTTCCCTTCCTAAATCTCCACTAAAAATTCTTGAAATTTTAGGCACTTAAACTAGACATTTTGAAATCAAAATAGTCTAACTTGTTTAGTAGGTGATCAAACCATAACCAAGGCAATGCCTTATTGGTGAAATGCTTCTATATCCATAGGTAGTGAGGAAGCAAGGTCTAGTTAAGGAGGGATCCTCTATAGCCACCTTGACTCTCTAGGCATTTTCATGTGAAGGAAACCAATAAGATGTAAAACTCTATCATGTATCACAATAGTTCCATCTCCCTAAATAACTTTTCATCCACATAACCACTCTGTTTCCTGATCTATTTGCCTACATCCAAAACATGTTTCAATCCCTTCCATAGATCCATTAGTTCTCTTTAATTGCATGTAGAATCATTTGATAGAAATTCCATTTTTGAATTGAGAGGATCAATTCATAAACATTAAGGATCTTTGACCCCTCTCTAATGATGCCTAAGAAATTGTGGCCTCAAGCCTTTTCTACCAAAGATGGATGGACACACCACATGCAAGTTAAGCCTCAACCTCTTTCGATCATTAAGACATGGACTCTCTACCATCTATGTCATCCTTCCATTCAAAACACCTCTAATGAGTGGCAAGGTACCCCTATGCTCAACCATATAAATTACAAGCATTCATGCACAATCCGATCAAATTCCATGGATGGGACTAGTTGTGGCATCTAGATCATTATGCTTTGATCATAGTTCACTATCTTTCCACTTGGACTAGTGGTAGTTTGTCACGTATGGTTTAGTTTAAAGTGAGGCATATGATGTTGTTCCTAATTTTACACTACTCCTAATGATGATAAAAAGGTAAAGTAATTAAACTAATGGACAATGAAAAGTAAAATCTAACTAGCCTATGTGTGATGAGTATCTGCCCTTAATTGTCTGTATACATCTTGGACTTCATGAGAATACTTTTGGGATGGCCAAGCATATGTCACTGGGTGTATCAAACAATGCACTTCTGGGTTACCAAGTACTTCCTCTTAAATGCTCATGATTAAGGCATACGCATTCCACTTAATAACAAGAATAGTAAATAGTAATAAAGGGAGACATTTAACTAAAGAAAGAAGTAAATAATTAACAATTAAAAGCATTAATAATCTAAGTGGATGCTGCAATGATGGGAGTAATCATGATCTTGATTGCCAGTCATGTAATGTGTCCAAGTACATCACACTCGAACAAAGATGTTGTACGATTACAAACATCACACTACAGGCATGCACTGAAAATAATAGACTTTAAAGAAAAGAAACTACAAACTAACTTGAAAAATGACTATCAACTACTTACTACCTTCTCCCATCTAAGCACCCTAGCACCATATTTATAGGTGAGGTTCAAATGAGACAACATTGGGTATGTGATGTTGCTTATTGGCTACAACATCCCATATCCAATGTTGGGGCCTTGCAATGATATCTCATCATATTCCCACAACTGAATGAAAACTTGTCCTCGATTTAAACAAAATGAGGAACAAGTTCTTTACGAAATATTGACAGGTATGGGACTATTAATTAACTTAACAATGAAGAATATTTTTGCGTGCCATAATGGTGTAGTACAAAAATGGAACACATTATTACAAAACAAAACAAAAACAAGACTAGGAAGCTCATGTAGTGCCTGGAGGTTGTGGCTCTTCCATCAGCTACTTCCCTTTATCACTAGGTCGTTGAAACTTATATCAATTGAGTAAAGCCTACAACTTTTCTTCCTTCATCCTTGCGTTGTGCACCATCTAGGTTGCTGTGTCGATGTGTGCTAGTGTCAGTACATCCCAAGGACATGGCAATTGTGAAAACATTTAATTTGCTTTTACATACCTTGTCGCAAACTACCATCGTTCTTCCTCAAAAGCCATAACTTTATCTTTGAGCTCATGATAATCCATCAATCTACAAGCCAAGTTCAAGGCTACATCTTTCTATTTCTAATAACTAGTTTTAACCACTTCCAACTCTGAGTTTACTACCTACAACTTTTGCAAAGCATCTTTTTTATCTACAAACTCTTTCTCATACAATGCATAGGGGGTAACCACTTATTTTTCTAGCTCACTTCAAGGATGACCTGTTGTTAACATGGAAAGGTTGGCATATCTAAGGTTAGCCATTGCCATGTACTCTTTTAAATCCTCTATCTTCAGATCTTTATTTTTGACTTTCACTTGTTGGACCATGGCACAACTATCCAAGATGGCTTACCATTTAGAATTATACGATGATAAGAAGCTAATGTGGGCCTTGGCCATTTTGATTTCCTTATACATGCCAACTTGGTCATAGAAGTGCTCTTTTAATTTTTTATGCTTTTTGGCCTTGTTCTACCATGCGCTAATCTTGATTACTGACTTTTGGCGAATAGTGCATACCTCCTCCATGGAGAGGGTTCTATTTTCCCAGGCCAATCTACTCGTATCCTTGTTAACCCTCACCAATTATTCTCACAACTAGTGAACACCTTCTTCCAAGATGTTCTTTTGTCTTTCTACAATGGTGAACTGGGAATTCTCTATAGTGAGTTGCTTATTTTCTTCTTTGATGGTGATCAGTGCCTTTTTATACACATGAGATTACGTGTCTACCGTAGAGGCATTCCAAACTACCATCTCCTTTTCTTACTCCATAGCTGCTCTTTCCTTTTCTAGCTTGGTAAGCTCCTCTATCCTAAATTATTGCAGTTGGTCTGATGTGACAAAATGGGCAGGATCCTGTCGTTCAACTTACAAGGTAGCCAGCTCTTCATGTAATCTATGTGTCTCAACTTCTATGTGTTCTGCTCTGACCTTTGCCATGACTAAATTTCCTTTGGTGGTGATAAGATCTAACTATGTTGCAGTGACATCACTAAGGATGTCAAATAAAGTGGTCATCACTTGATCCATTTGTAGCAAGCGATCAAGCACATCCTCATGCACCACAGGAGTCATTGAGGTCCCAACTAGCATTTGTACATCTCTAGTTCCTACCAGATTAGTCAAAGGCATAACAAGAACATTGAATGACTCTTTTATGTGATTAGTAATCACCTCTGTTGTGCCCACTACATCCTCATGTTGTAGCACCATGACTATGGCACCTTCTCCAGTTTCCAATGTGACTTGAAAGGATGCAACGTTTCCAGAGCTCTAGCATGACCATTGAGATTCCCCTCCTACTAACTATATTGATATCTCTCCCCTTGTTGGATCAGCTGATACGGTGGATCATACGACATCATTTATAGCTCAGAAGAGATTGGCCTCATCCCTGCTTCCCTAGCTAACAGTTTTAGCAATCCTCTATAGGTGGCTCATTGATGGTCTATAATCTTGTGACAATGATGGCAGAGCTAGTGCTTGTGGATGCTACTCAAGCTCTTGTTGCATTTCTATTCTTGGTTCTACCTCCTTTCTAGCTACTTGCTCCTCACCAGAATCTTTTCTTGGTGCTACAATTTTTAGGAGTTCTGCGAAGGAGGCATGCTAAGCCTTCCTAGGGATATCATTAGTATATCCCAAGATTCCAACATGCTTGCACAGCTTTCTAATCAGATAGGGAAATAAAAATGTTAGTCTCCCTAACTTCATTTCTTCAAATTGTTGTTAGATTTTTGTGAAGTAATATTGGAAAAGATTGACCACAAATTTTTCCATTAGAATGGCACTTCCCCTAGCCACATAAGTCGAGATTTGATTACGTCCCAATCTTAAAGTAGTTTCTCTCTTCCAAATTCATTTCATGGTATGACTTGTCCTCTTTACTGTACATCCATCTCAACCATAATTCCTTTTTTTCGAGGTCAGATCTGGTGGACAGGTGAGCAACCTTGGCCCCTTCATTAGGTAGGTTGAGAGTTGCAATAATGTCCTTGACTAAGTAAGATACAATCCCTGTAGATATTAATAGTGGTTCCCTCATATTTGTTATGCTAGAATTGATGGACTTCACCCAGGTACCATTCACCACTATCAGATAAGATAGGCTGCAATGGGAATGCTTTGAGTTGCATCCACACCACTTCTAGAGCAAACTCCATGAATGGAATGAAATTCATTTCCATAATGACCAAAGCCAATGTGGATTTCTTCAAGGTGGCAGCAAGGTAGTCAGGAGGCAATGTGAGACATTGTCCTTGTTCGAGGGCTGGTACTTCTTTTGCCTCTTCTTAGGCTGATTGCCTAGTAGCAGGGGCCTCTTGATGGATACTAAAAGGCTAGACCTCCTGTTCAACATGTTCCTCATGTTCTCCTTACTGGCTTCAGCCACCACATGGATGTTTAGCAGCTCTCTATAAGGGTTCATCCTAAGCACCTCTTTTTGGGGCCGTCTGCAATCAAGCAAAAACCAAGTGTTCTCAAGGTTATGTTTATTATCATTAATCAATTTATACCTTACTCATAACCTTAGTTCATTAAGCTCATAATGCATATGATTGCAGGGTTAGGAAAATTTTCAAGAAAAAACCCCCAAAAATTGTCTATCTCTTGTATGACCCATTGCAACTGGTTCCTTTTTTTGTTATTTGTGACTTAAAATAATGGTTATGGGCCTGTGGGTTACAAAAATTGGACATCTGGCATTATCGTTAGTGATTTTGCATTATAATTCCTAAGGTTTTTAACATCCTTACCCTTATGATACCTTCCAGGTGATAGAAAATTTTAGCAAATTAGCACAAAGTTTGCATACAAGCACCTACCCCCTCCCCATGACTAAGTTGAACACTCCAAGTTCAGATAGATTCGTACAACATGGAAATCGAAGTATTAAAGAGCTAGATATTGCAAGTGGAAGATGGAGGTGTAGAGCTCTAGTCATAAGAAAAAATTTCAACAACTCCCCTAGTAGTAAATGAGAGAAATGAAGTTCACATTGTGTGAGGGTCAACTATATATACCTTTTTTAGACTCAATGTCAGATACATGACATCGTGTACGCGACATCAAGTCAAACCCAATGTCAAAGTCCAAAAATTTCGATTTGATGGGGCCAATTAACATACAAATGGAGGCTCTTGGTTTGATTGGAAGGTTGAAAGTTAAGTTTTGTAATTTAGGTAAGTGGAGAATTAAGTGGAGGCACCGAAAGTAGGATAAGGTGAAGTCATCAACGTGAAAAGTACGAAAATGAGCAAGAAAAAAGGCGTTGAAAGTGTGATTGTGGGATACATTAATTTTGTGAGAAGGGAAACAATAGGATGAAATAATTTGAGTTTTTGGAAGGTGAAAAATGGTGTGTGCATAATAAACAAGTATAATTCACAAAAGTTACACAAGTGGATCCTCCCCAAAGCAAGCTCTAGCCTATGATGCCCTTGTGTAACCACACCTATAATGTCCATAGGCACTAGAGGGGTTGAATGCAATGCACACCTATGAAACAAAACACACACATGTTAAAACCAATAAATTGAGATAATAACTCTATGTTACACAGAACCACAAGTTATGAGCATTTGGACAATGAGATGAGATGGGCCGTAGAAGGGATTGTAGAAATCTAGGCATGAGGTGTCGGACCATGGTCATAATGAAACCTTGTGTGTTATTAATGGTTAAATAACCATGTGTCCTTCTTTCCAAAATTCAAACCAAGTCCAAACCACCTTTCAGTGACACCACATCATTTCATCCCATCGACAAACAACCATAAGACTATCAAAGTTGCAAGGAGTAAAATCACTTGGCATTTTTTCCAAGGGAGGAGTGTTATTATGGAACAATGATTTTTCTTTTTTATGTTCTGAGAAGCCACCAACCTTTAGGCATGGGTACATGTCTTTCCAATGGGACCCACAGAAGCTTATTCAGTGCTATTTAAAGTTGCTCTTACTACCATTTTTCGTTAGATCTACAAGGATATGGTTACAACCTCATCAACATGATAGAACATACAGAAGTAGCCAAAGAAAATTCACAAATCCCCTTGATGTCATACCCTTTACTTTCCACCTTATTTCTTCACTCTTCCATCTAGACACAATGATTATAGATTTATTATTAGGTTAGATGATGAAAAATATTACCATTATGACCAAAGCAAGAACCTCTTAGTAATGGAATGGGTGAATGGATATAGTGGTCCCAATGTCTAAATAATCAGTTTCTTATGACTTAACAACATAGAGAAAAACCTCATCTCAATGGGAAACATGATCAATAGCGAGATTACATACAAAGAAAATTAAAACAACAACTAAAAAGAAGTAGAAAAAATAGGAAAATGATAGAAAAATGTAAAAAAAAAAAGATAAAAAGCACTTAAAAATCCTAAAGATTAGAATGGGGGGTAACCCCCATGACTAAACATTTGGACATGGCTAGGATTAATAAGTGGATGAACAGGATCCATGCATGTATGAAACATTGGAAACCCTTCATGCCCCACCCACTAGGTGTCTGTTGGTGGTGCAGTTGCTAGGTAGAACAATCATTAGTTACACACTTGGTTGTTAAATGTATGGTGGGTTATGATATGAGGTGTGTGAACATTATGGATGACTGACCCATGATTACACCCTTGATTATGAGATGGTATGCATGGATTCATTTATCTCCCCACATTTGTATATTCATTGGTTGAATGTGGGATTGGAGTACTGATGGATGGTGGCCCATGTATATGGTCGAAGGACATTGGCTGAGACAAGGAAGGTGATGTACCAAGTTGGCCTTGTGTTGGCTCAGATGATGTGGTAGGTCCATGAGTTTTTCTTGGCTTACAGCCTTTCCTCAAAAATGGATGTTTCTAGTGTTGCAATTGGGACCCACTAGTGTCAGCATGTCTATGCACATTTGCAACACAAGTGGCACTCATTCATTGATACTATGGTGTTGAACCTTCCTGAGTTACTGGCAATGGCATTGGAGGAGGTGGATTATGAGAATATTGAGGGTAAGTGGGATGGTAAGAGGCGCAAGGTGGTGATCTTTCAGGGGATTTCGTGTATTGATGGTACTCAGGAGAGTGGTAGTGGCAATTAGAAGTAGAGGATGCAAAACTGATTGGAGAAATAGGATGTTGAACATAATAGCCATGCAGTTTCAGTGGGTAGGAAGGATAGGGCTAATTTGGTGGTGGCCTCCCCCACGATTGTGGTTGTTTCCACTATGGTTGATGACTATGTTAAGTCTAGTAATAAGTCTTCCTAGGATGGTACAATCAGTTGTGGAACTGTCTATAATTACCTTGTGGGAGAGGAAATCTCCTGGACATGTGCTTTTGCACAAATTTTGGATTTAAGGAACCTGCCTAATACTCCTGTAGATGCAACAATATAGGCATTGGCCCTTTGGATGGTCATATATGCATAGGTCACATCCATCATCTTTGTCCATGGTGGAGTCTTTAGCCTCACTTTCATTATCCACTTTTCTCGTTTACCGAAAAGTGTTCCTAACTGTTTCTTGGTTCTGTGTCCTCTGTTTATGATGTTTGCTTGGCATGTGTTACATGATCTTCTCCATGACCATTTCAATAAGAGTTGTGACATTTTCATTTAGCCATTTGGACATCCTATTAAACTTTGCTTCTAGATCATTGATAGACTCTTGCATCAACAAGGTTTGTTGTGGGATCACCTTATCAAGAGTGGTTTCATTTTCCTTACCATAAATTTGGACCTCCTTCAACTAAATAATTAGCACATTAAGATCTCCCACTCCTAATAGTTTGAGTTAAATAGGCACATTAAGATCTCCCACTCCTAAGGTTATCATTTTGGCTTACCTCATTCTTGGATTAGGGTTTGTTATGTAGTTAGCCCATGTTTAGGATTTTGCCTCTAGCATTGCTACCTATTTGTCCTTTGATTCCACATGATTTACTATCTCTTGCTCTCCTCTAAGCTATCCTACAACTAACATAAGTCACCATTTTTTGGATTGTCTCCTAGATGATCTTAATTACCTTTTGCGCCTCCACATCCACCATTATCCTTACATTCTCCAAGGAAACTTGCAAGGACCATTATGTGTGTTTTCCCATTAGTGTAGAGTCATTGGGAATCTCCTTGACATGCATGTCTATTTGGAAGGCTAGGGTATGGTTGTTTAATATCATAGGTTATGTTTCCTTGGTTGTGTCTCTTTGTAGCCTTCCCATGTAGTTGGTAAAGATGTGTCATTTCTTGCTAAATTTAACATATGATGAGACGCGACATGCACTGTGCGACGATATCGCATCCCATGCGATATCGCGTCTTTCCCTGCGATATCGCGGTCCGCCGCCATATCTATAAATAAGA
>MNCI01021850.1:134045-175739 GCA_015680685.1 Gnetum montanum
TATGGTTGAGTGTAGGGGTACCTCGCCACTCATCAACATACATCAAGGTAGTTTTTGTACAAAACTTGTTCTTGGAAGGGGCCATGCAATCCCATAAGGATGACAGATTGAGAACCTTTGTCCCCTTTGCCATGCAAATGCAAATTTGCACTACCATGCCTAGCAGACCCTTCATAGTCCACAAGTCAATCATTAGTAGTTCTCCCAAAATCTTGTTATTCCTTGCCGAGCCTTTTCTTATCAAAATTCTATTGGAAGGCTTGGAAAGTGCATCCAAATCACCATCCAATGCCTATGCCTAAAGCATCCCTCAAGCTCCTCTTGAGTGGGGAGATGTCCCAATACCCATTTTTTCACCTGCATGATTAGCCCTCCAACATGCCAAGCCATGGTTGCTTCAATCTCTATCATATCTTTCCCTAACTCAAACACGAACAACATAGCATTCCCTAGAGTGCACTAACCTACACAACCATTCCTTTCTAGGCACGGCTCACCTAGGCCTTCATGTCATGCTATAGCAGTGCATGACTGTCAAAGGTCATGATTAGAACCCATTTAAACATCCTCTCTTGCACCTATAGCAATCTAGTAGAAATATAGATGATTAGGTCCTTTAGACCTTGTAATGTGTCAAAGTCCTCTTGGCCATTAAGATCCATCATGTTTGGTTTAAACCATTGCTTCCCTTGTAGCGCCTTCACAAGTATCTTCTTCCACTTACTTCCCTCATTAGTTGATAATGACGTTCCCTTCCTCCCCTCCCTCTCCCCAATCTGATCTCCCTCTATTGGATCACCTTGTGCAAGGCCATCCTTCAAGTCTTTGTCAAAATCCTCTCACCTCTTCCTGCAGCCATTTACTTCAAGTCTTTCTTTAATATCTATATTAAGAAATTTTTTTCATGTAACATTCAATATTGATAAATGCATTCGCATTCTTGTCACATTGATTTATTATTTATGTCACTTATTTACATCCTAATATTCAACAAAACTATATAAACCTTAAAGAATATTGATGTTTGCAAATATCCTAGATGAAACTCTTTCACAGTAATCTACAACAATCTTAAGACAACCAGTAAAATATGCACTTTTTTCTATTCTTTTCTTTATCAATAATCTAGATCATTTGAATGATTAATTAATTATCCAACATACCTCTTAATAGTATCTCTAAATTTTCTAATAATTTCTACATAAGCTTGAATTGTGTCACTAAGTTATCTAATGACAAAGCCCTTTGCTTAGACCCTCTAAAATTTTTGAAATTATTTTGTAGAAGTATGGCTTCTTTAGTACATTAACTAATGACAAATTCTTCTAAATACTAACTAATGACAAATTCTTCTAAATATTGACTCTAAAATTTTTAGAAGTTTTTCAATGAACATGACTTTTCTCACAATGTTAACCGATAACAAAGTGTTGGACTTATATTAATTGATAATTGAAATTTTAGAAAAAATTCTAAATGAACATTAGCATGAATGCTAAAGAGAAAAGTTCTCAAATTGGAAATCATAAATGTGGATAATTAGCACAAAAGTAATGTCGATGTGTTCCATAAAGTTATTCCTTTGGTCAATTGAGTTTGTTGTTTTTAATTGTAATTTCACTAAATATAAAGCAATTGTGTTGAACTTTAATTTAATTTCAATTTTAGTTAAATCTTAATTTTGCTTATTCTACAAATCACATTTGTTGATTGTTTCACTCAATTAAGTTGTTTATATTCATTTAGCCAAAATATAGCCCATTTCAACATTTTATACTTCAAATTTGCTTTTTGGTGGTATAAATTTGGTTTAAATTAGAAAACAAATTCACCCATTAAAAAAGCAAAAATATTACTATATATTATAGTAACAACTCTTAACTTACAACTAACCTCCTACAATGTCAAGATTTTTAATCAACTTATTTTTTTGTACTTTTCTACTAAATTTTCTTGAAATATATGTTTGTTTTGCTCTAGATTAGCACAATGAAGGTTTAAATGAGTTAAAATGTGCTTACTCAACTCTACGTTGCTTTGTTTTTCTTCTCATTTTTCTACAATGAAGTTTGAAATGAGTAGAATTGTGACTTTGATTTTTGGATTTATCCATTGTGCATCTATTTTGAGAATAAATTTATTTTTCTACTTAAGCAAAATTGATCTAACTAATTTGAGATGTAAAATGTTAAAATTGAATATCATTTTAACTAAATTGAGATAACCAACTAAATTGAGTGAAATAATTACCAAATTTGATTTATGATGTATGCAAAATTAGGATTAATTAAGAGTGAAATTGATTTAAAGTTAAGCAAAGTTGCCATGAAAAATAGCATAGTCAATTGATCAAAGGAATAGAGTTGTCCCATACGTTGTATTTGTTTTTTTTTTCATAAATTAAAACAAATAGAATTTATCATTTCTTGAGGATTAAAGAAAAAATAAATAGTGTTATGATTAATGACTAGTTTAGATAGAGTAGGTATTTATTAGTTTTAAATTATTAAAATTTATTTTAAAATAAAGTAACTTTTAAATTATAATGGCACAGTTGTTTAAAAATAAATCATAACATAAATTTTTGTTAAAAGATATCATCATTACCATGATGGCTTTATCCACTCTTGATGATTAAGGTAAGTAAGAGATTTGAAGATGATTAAAAAAAACCAAAATCCGGAACTCAAAAAAAGTTTCACATCCTTTGGACGAAGAAGAAGAAGATTTTGTACTTGGATCTCTCTTGGAACACCTATACATCATCCGCTAAACTACAGCGAAGAAGGTATCATTTAATTCCTACCAGCTTTGTACAAGGATATTAAATAAACGGTCAAAATTCAGAAAATTTGAAAAATAAGGTGCAACTTGGAAACATGGAATCCAGAAGAACGGCTGCGAAAGGACGTTCGTTCTTACGTTAAAAGTTGACCTGTAATTACAAACCATGAACTCTTTCCACGCACCAGTCAGGAGAAACCGTGGTTTGTGAAGAATCTAGACAGCCGCCCAGCCTGCACGTCCTTCGCTGAAAAGCCATTTTACTTTCTGGCTGCCCACTCAACATATATTCTATCAAATGGAAAACCACTAAATTGGAACCAGAATATCATAAGTAAACACCGTCACGAAATTGGAACACGATTATTTAATTCCGTCTTTCAGAGTTGCAGCAGCGAATTCACAACTCCATAATCAGCAATCCAAAGCACTGTGAGCTCTGAGCAAGTGTCGGTTCTTTCGGTAATCTCGAGAAATGTTTCTTCCTAAATTTTCATCTTTCTGTGCATGAAATTTTCTTGTAAATGATAGAGAGTTTTCAAAATTGCGAACTAAGTTTCTCAGCAGCTTTGTTCCGGCATCTTGAAGCGCCAGCTAGTTTCGCTGAATTGGGTTTTAACTGCTTACCATCAACGATTCAAAATCTTGTTTTCATCTTGGGTTTTTATATTTTGGTATAGGAATACAAGTTACCTTTGAACTTAGAAAGGAGACCCTGCAGATTAGACTGCTATGGTTTTGGTTGTAGTTGTTCTCTTTATTTCTTTCCTTGTTCTTGAGTAAACGCTCATTCAGTTTTTGGAACAGAAAATCACAATATGTGGTTAAAACTGAAGAGGTTTCACGGTTTTATGAGTGCCTTTGTTAGAGAAAGTAAGACGTTCTGCTTATATGTTACTATGCACTTTAATACTGTTTTATTGTTATTTTACCAATGATATTGTTATTATGCACTTTGATACTGTTTATCATTATTTTGAGAATGACAGGCGGCTAAAGTGGTTATCTGATTTTGTGACAAGGATTTGCCGGCATCATAGGTGATGTTGGCTATATGTTTTGGGTATACTTATGGTCAATGTTTCGGTTCTGACACCCTATCCCCTGTTTTATTATTGTTATTCTTGTTTATAGATTGTTGGTGAGGAGTTCCTGTTTGTCTTTGCTTAATCATTAAACTTAAAATGATCTGGTCTATGTATATCTGATGTTAGGCTTTCTCATATGTTACATTAATATTTGAAGATATTGATAAATGATAATCATTGGTACTGTAAAAATCTAGAGTTAACGGAGACAATTATCAAGGAAATTCAAAGTTTTAGTGTTTATTTATTTTCTAATGTCGAGAGTTGGGGTTTCCAAGATCCTATGGTTCAGTTGCCATACGTGGTGCGTCTAAGAGGTTAAGTGAATTGTATTGTGCTTTTCCATGAATTTAATTCAAAATCACTATGAAAATTAGTGTATGTTGAAAACTCTCAAGGGAAATATTTTTAGCATATTTATTGCAGCCGTATTTGGCATGGGAATTGTTCACATATGTTGAAGGATGAGGCAGTGTGCAAATAATGCTGAGAGGTTGTGGAAACTGGAAACAAGGATATTTAGTTTTGATGCAATAAAGATTTCGGTATTTTGACACTTGTATGCCAACTTGAAGTAATGCCTAACCAGGAGCATGCTTACTGAATTTTTTCAAAAATATCAGGTGTGGTTCTGAATTTTGTTTGTTTGCTTGCTTGTATGATATTAAGTGTTGAAACAATAAATGTAAAGTGTTGTTACACAGGTTTTCACAAGTCTTTATGTGTTGGAAGAGCAGGGTAGAATGACGGGCCTGAACTTTGAAAAAGATGGCAAATCATGATTATTATAAATAAATATGTTTGAACAAATATTGACAAAAAAAAAAGAAAAAAAGAAAAGCGAACGTTTTTTCCTCCCTTCTTTGCAACTTACCTTCAATATCATGTTGTTTCAGTTCTTTACTTCATATGTTAAATTATGTAGTATATGCATGGTTATGCAGGTGTGCAGTTCAGTTTTAGCCAGCTCTACGCTACTTTGCTTTGCATATTCCTATTTGAACTTCTGCTGTCAATTCTGGCTACTCGGTCCATATCTTTATTGTTTGGAACTTGGAATGCTTTGTCATGGTTGCAGTTTTTGCCTGCTTGGGGCTACTTGCTGTGCTAAAAACATAAATTTTATATAACATTTGGATATTTTTTTGTACTTAAAATTTAGAAAATCAATGGCATTAAATATCCAAAGAATTTTTATTTTATTCAAAATTTATTTAGAGTCGTTAAATGCTTGAAGAAAGTTTATAAGTGAAATATTTGAGTGAGAGCAGGTGCCTTTGAATTTGTTTGAGTCAATGCAGTGATACGTAACAGGGAATCTGAAACCCATTCCATATCTTCCTCTTTTCCTGCCTTTTCCTTTTAATCTGACTTGTGAAAATAGCTTCCCATCTTATTATTTTAGTTCGCAGCAATATGCATCTCTTTTATATGAATTCTGAACTGATTATCATCATTATGAGCAGATTTATTTTGGTTTACAGTTCTCTGGGTATGAATATTTACCGCAGGTTTTTATCCATCGACTGTTGAAGGAAGCGATGACGTTTTTCAAAATCTGAATCATGCTGTTTCTTTGGTTACTCGAAAAGACATGCTTGTTGACATGTTAGTTGTTATAGCAATGCCTTAGCTGGACAAATTATGGGATATAAATTAGGATTTGAATCCCAGGATATAGCTGTTCTGTAAGAAACTTTAAATGATTGCAACTAGAACTTGTTTGCTTTCATGTCTTGTGGGTTTCACCTTTGCTGCCATGTATGTGGATTTTATCATATTCAGACAATAAAGCATGACGGGCATATGCCAGCAGTAACTTTGGAACAATTCAATTTGGTTAATCATTACTGTGTCTTCCTTTAAACATAATGCTTCCAGCCATCTCAAACTTTGAATTTCTGATTTGTGCTCAGTTTTAAAAGATGGGTCTTTCTTTCACCAAGCTCTTCCAGCGAATGTTTGCTAAGAAAGAGATGAGGATTCTTATGGTGGGCCTTGATGCAGCTGGAAAGACTACAATATTGTACAAATTGAAGCTTGGAGAAATCGTCACGACCATTCCAACAATTGGTTAGCATTGTTCTTTAGCAGTGTCTTTTTATTGTTGAATAATGGACTTAATAGGTCGTATTTCATAGTTTCAATCATGTGTACGTCTTCATGTTGTGCTCAAGCAGAGAAATTTTTAACATCGAACTCCTTTGTAGTCTCTTTGTATCCTATGTAAGATAAATTAAAGAAGATTGATTCTTAAGTTCCTTTGCACCTACTTCATGTATACCTTGCTTTTATTTTATTTTTATCATGTAAAACAAGCTTCTTGTGAGGACTCATAAAAAATAGTCTGTTATTATACAGTCGTTTTTCTTTAAAATCTGAACAGTACTCCCTAGGTAGTGTTTTTGTTTGTTTGTTTAGGATGCACAAATATACAAAAAAAAAATGATAGTTTTTTACGTGATAAGACCTTGTTGGAGGCTGGAAATAGAGGCTTCAACATTCTTACGTGCATTTGAAGCAAAAGGCAGTTATCTACAGAGAAAATAATCATTTTGAGAAATTGAATATCAATGTGGTTTATGTTGTGTTCTTGCTTCATATGTCTTACCCATTCATCATGTTTTACCCTGCATTATTGACTATTTATTTCTTATCTTTTGATAGGTTTCAATGTGGAAACAGTTGAATATAAAAATATAAGTTTTACGGTTTGGGATGTTGGAGGTCAGGATAAGGTAGTAGCTCATTTTCTGATAGCCTTTTTGTCTGTGGTGTGTTTCTTTAATTTAATGGTTTGATTTATGAAATGATTGTTATAACAATTTTATTAGACTTTGGCCTAACACTACAACAACATTTTTATTTAATATGTGAAGGAGCAAAAGTGAGAATATTTTGTCATCAGAATAGAGAGGGTGCAAATCCTTCAAAGTTTTCTTAGTTCACATGCATATTCCATGCATGTGTAACAAAAACAACAAATGCCAACTTAATGTCTACCCAAATTAGACATTTTTTATTAAACATAAGTACTGTTATACACCTTCCAAATTAGAGCTAAGAAATACATGTTTCAAGTAGAATTGAAAATTAAAAAATGTTAGAATAAGCAGATTGTTAGATACAAGAAAGAAACAGCCTGACGATAAAAGTAAAATATCATACTATAATTTTAAAATTTTGTGTAGCATAAAATATTCTGATAAACTGGCACAGTTATGCTGCAAATTTTAGGTGTAGAGAAATAAAAGGAAATTAAATTGAATATAATCTATAATATGTGTTCTTAAGTTATGTTAAATTAGTTTGAACCAGTTCAATGAGTCCTTGTGTTATAGTAGATTTCAACTATCAAGGTTAACTATCTATTTTTTCTTGCTAAAGTTCAGCTAATGAAACAAAGTTTCAAAGAAGACCCTTTGATTGCTTTAAGTTTTCTTTGTAAGTAGTTCTCTATCTTATCTAACACATTTCATTAATTTTGAACAAGTGAAAAGAGATTATACTAATTAAATAAGAATTGAGTATAATGAGATTATTCTTGAGATCTTAATAAACAAACAAATAAGAGAATCAAAGTTTTTTTAAAAAAAAAAATAATCATATCGAAATCTAATCCTAGCTTTGAAAATAAAAATTATAATCGTGTCAGGCTCAAAGACTTGGATGATCAAGTTCCATTTTATACATGATATTCTCTTTCCAAATTTTGTACTGCTAGTGCTAGTCATCGTATTCTAGCTAGATTGACTTTTGTCCTTCAGTTTCTTTCCTAAAGACTTGAACTTGAAACTTATGTTTCTGAGGTTGATTGCTTTATCATTGTAGTAACAACCAAAGCATTAACATATTTCAGTTGTCTAGTTGCCAAAATGCATTATACTAGATCTTTTAAACACTTATTTACTGTTCTGCCAATGGTGACTTACCAATTGTATTATGTTTTATGTCTACTTTGTGTTCTTTTAGTCTCATGGAATAGCTCCTTTCACTATGTATACTTTTCACCAGAGCATTTTAGTTGATAAACCCCTTAACAATTTTGACTTTTTATTTATAGGTTTAAATATAGTTTTGATATTATCATTTCTTAGAATACTTCCTACGTTATCTAAGATATCCACATAATTTTGTAAATTGCTATTGAATCTTTGCCATTGCCTCCATTGTTAAGCCAATTCAGCTGGCTGGTCGTGCTTGTTGTCAGAGATGCATTTTTTGGGTCATGGCATTCTTTTATCAGGCCATTTATTAGTGGTATTTGTCTAAGATTTTAAATGGTTTTAAATTATATTGATTTGATTTAAAAACATGATTGAGATTATTAACCTATTTTTATAAGGTTTTTATATTACAAACTTGTAGGTTCTTAAACATTAGAATCTTAAAGACTCTTATTTTTTAGCTAAAAGGATAGTTGGAATTAGCATCCAAATATTTATTGCTATTGACATATGATTTAAAAACTAATCAGTCAATGTCAAACGTAGCTTGTGCTTTTGACATGTTAAAAGTGTAATCGAGCATTTTAGGAACAATGCTAATAAAGCAATCCATTTTTCAAAAAAAAAAAAAAAAAACAGCCAGTCTGAAATTTTGAAAAAGATAATTCCTCCCTATATTGTTTTGTTTTATTTTGAAATGGAAACGGAAACTGAAATTTTAGTAAGTCTGTATAGAACCAAAGGATCTATCAGGCAAATTGGCATGTGTTCAATAGCCATGCTTGAAAACTTCTTGTATAGAATTACCTACAACCAACACTGATAGCTTGAATAGCTCCTATAAACATTGAGTAGAAATTTGTCATTTTCTTTTGCAGAAATTTGTTCCACAAATTCTAATACATGTTGTTCATCTTCTACTATTTATAGTAAACACATAGCATATTATATCTTCATGCTGCACATTATTCCATCTTTCAGTTGCAACTTAGAGGTGGTGTGATCTTATTCGTATTCTGTTAACGAGTACTTTCATAGATATTAGAATAGCTGCATGTAAATATTCTTGGCCCTCGTTCTTGCCACCTCTAATGTTTTGAGTAAAATTAAATTTTCTCTAAAATTCTCTTTAATAAGTTTCCAAACTTGTTCTGATTTATTATTACAACAGTGTTTTCAATACCCCATTCCCATTTTTATAGCCACAATTTTCCTTTATGGCACTACCCCTTTTTGGTAAGGTTTTCAGATGATCTCTCATGATATGTTATTGCTATTTTTATTATTCAAATAGAATGTTAAGAACTGATACGTTGTTTCAGCGTCCAATGGTAACAAATTCATTCATGGTTCTTTGTATGGGGATTTTAAAATGACAGTTGCTAATATTATATCAGGATAATCCCAGGATATAACAAGTCACTTTCAGCCAACAACTTTTCATCTAATATTTTAAAATTATCAGATTTAAAAACTGGTTTTCAGTTTTTCGCTACTGTAGTTGTTCATGAATAAACGTACCACATGTTCACTGGACCTCTCACCACTGTCATCATGCTTATCTTTTACTTTACAAGTACAATGTTGCCTTTTTCAAGTATTTCACTGCATGTCATTTTTATGTACCTTGTCATTAGTTTCCTTATAGTTAGATAAATGAACTTTGTACAGGGTCAATCTTCAGTCTCTCTAGCACAGAAAAGAACCATTTCAAAAAACACTTCTCAACCACTAGAGTCAGGTGGCTGTAGACAGGCCCCACTGTTATCAGTGAACATCATCTTTGCTTAATTGATAACGGTGGGAACTGTAACCAAGAGTTGATCTTTTATAATTGTTAATACAATCTTGGGTAATAAGTTTCTGAAATTCATTTAATATTAATTTATAGATTGAGTTACTTATGATGCCAGTTTCACGAAACACAAGACTTGAAATCAAGGTTTTATATGGTTGGTTTGCAAGTCAGCATTCTTGGTGTTTTGTATACGGCGGATCAAATCAAATCTTTGTTAAAACTGACCATGTGTTAAGCAAATCAGAGTGTTAAGATACTCACCTGGTTATCTAGAATTTTCAGATTTTCATAAAAGGTTATAGTTCAATGTAGTACCCAGTTTGAATTTTGTATTAATTTAGCTATGGATAAATTTTTTATTTGGTTTTTCAGTGTTGCAAATGTTTATTATTTGAACAAAAAATATTATTTTGTACTTTTTCTTCATTTTTGGTATAACAGATCAGACCTTTGTGGAGACACTATTTCCAAAATACTCAGGGTCTTATCTACGTGGTTGATAGCAATGACATTGAGCGAATACCCGAGGCTCGAGATGAGTTGCACAGAATGCTGAGTGAGGTGGATTTATTCTCAGTTTCTTACCATAAATTTGTATTGTGATGCTTATTCTTATTATTATTTAATGCTAACTTGAAACACTTCTCCTTTTTGTTAATTTTGTCTCATCTTGTTTGTTTCTTGTCATATTCTTGTATTTTTTAGGAGTAAAATAGTAATTGCTATGACAAATTTGATTTGGCTGTGAAGGATGAGCTTAGAGACGCAGTTCTCTTAGTGTTTGCAAACAAGCAGGATCTACCTAATGCAATGAGTGCTGCTGAGCTCACTGACAAACTTGGCTTGCATTCTTTACGGCAGCGACGTTGGTATGATTATATTCAATGATTTTTCAAATTCAGCATTGAATATCAATTCAAATAAAACTTAGGCTCTCTGTCAACGGTTTAATGCAGAGATGTAGTCCAATGCTTACCTAAAACCCAATTTGGTTTGACTTTAATTTAGGTACTTATTTTCTGTTAACTCATGATGACTTGGTGAGTTTTTAATAGCGGTAGTTAACCAATATAATGCCTTGATTTTTTTTAACCCCAAAGAGGGCCTACAAAGTCATCGAAGATGAGGCAAATGTATCTCTTCAAAAATGATTTGAATTCATATGGGAACCCAATTTGATATTTAAATTCTAGAGGCTTCTGTGCGTTCTTGCTTACAAAACTTTTATGCAGACACTGAACTTCAAAAATCACTTTTCTTGACACCATCTTATTTGTACAAGAATAGCAACCACTTATTCCTAATAGTATATAGGTCATGAACCCAGCAGCAACCCAGTAATAATTTCATCATCTATCTGGTTGCATTGTTTCTCATATCTGCCAAAATTTGATCTACCATTTATTTTTTTATTTTTTTTAAGGTATATTCAAAGTGCATGTGCAACTTCTGGCGAAGGACTCTATGAAGGGCTGGATTGGTTGTCAAACAACATTTCAAATAAGGTAGATTGACAACAGTGCCATTTAATTTAACCCATTTAATTTAACCTTGGATTAATTTATAGTTGTCTCTCTTCTGACATGTGCTGCTTCGGTGTTGGTCCAGATCTGAAAATAGTGCAAGCATACAAGTTTATGAAGCTTATGGCCTCATCCATCTGGCGTATGCTTATAAGGACAATGAAATTAAGTAAAATAGCCTTTACCTAGAACTATGTATTTTGAACTTATACCATTTGTCGGGTTTTGTAAACCTGATGATGCATTTGTGGGTTTGCATATGTTTTCTTCTCTCAATGGCAACATAAAAGACATTTGTAAATAGCAGCCAAAAGGACTTTTGCAGTGACTATATTTTGAAGGACATAAAGGTGCATTTAAATATAGACCGAAGATTTGGAACCACTATCAATAAATTTGAAAATTAATGTAATATTTCTGTTAAAAACTGTTGCTTTTTCTTTCAAAAAAGGTTTAATAAAAACATTGCAGTCAACTGCCTCAGTCATTAGTATTGAACCTCAAACTGTTTGAATATATGCATTCATAACACGTTTTTTAACAACTTTAGTAAAACACACCTTCTAGAAGATTTGGAAGCAGCGACACTTTGTTATATAACAGCTTTATAGAGCTTTTTCTGAAGTGATGCTTTTTCTTTAAGAAAAAAGGGTTTAATAAAAACATTGCAGTCCAATGCCTCATGAACCTCAAATTGTTTCAATATATGCATTCATAACACGTTTGGGAGAATTTTAATAAAACATGCATAATAGTGTCAGATTAGTATACTTACTAAAATCCAATTTGTGATTTCTAAGTTGTCATCTACAAATTGCTTGATCTAATCAAGTGTATTATGTATTTTTCTTTTGCAAAGTTTTGTTGGTTAAATAATTGAAAGTTTATTATATGTTATTTTTGAGCTTTAAAATCCCAACATAATTTTGGTTATATTTTAAATATTATATTTCATTTTCTTAATAATTCTTTTAAATTATTTTAAAAATAATTGAAATGTACGTTTAATCTAAGTGGCAACTTCGATCACATTTCTTATTGAATTTCTAATAAAACAAACCTTAATTATTTTTTCTATTTCTTTATGAATATTTAACTTCTTTCTTTGGTACCCTTTACATAGATGGGATATTTTATTATTGATTATTCATTAAGTAGGGGCATAAGTTAGGGTGCATGTTTTGGGTAAGTGGTTAAGATATAGGTATCCAAGGAAGAGATGCTAGTATATTGGTTTTGTTTTAGGATTGTTGTGAACTCATTTGAATGGTTTATATAGTAGTACTTGAAAGAACACGTAATGTTATAAAAGTGGGTTTCTTGTTTTGGGTGGGAATAAGCAAATAAGATACCAAGAAAATTATTATTATAGTTGAAGCGTTTAGATGCTTTCTCTTCATTAGGTACACCTCGAAATAATAATTATAACATAGGTACATCCAAGATATATAGGAATATATGAAAAAATGCATACTATCATTAAAGTGTGTTGTGTGTTTCCGAATATGAGGTGTTAGAAATGTGTTGTTGAATAACAAGAAAATTACTATTATATTTGAAGTGGTTAAATGCCTTCTCCCCATTAGGTACACTTCAAAATAATTGTAATATTTGGTACACCCCAAGATATCTAGTCTAATCAAAAATTTATAACTCTGCTTTGCCTACCAAAATTGAACTAATAATTTGGAGCTTTCAAATCACGAGTCTTACCTCTAGGCTAATACCTCATTTGTTAGTCATAATTTAGTTGTAAGAGTCTACATGTACATAAACAAAAAAGTCTTTTAGTGCTCAATTTTGTTTATTTTTCTTTTCCAAACACATCTATAGTCTAACAAAGTCTTGTTTGAACATCTATTACCATAGTATAATGCTAAGGTGTTAACCTAGTGGTAAGACTCTTGATTTGAAAGTTTCCAATCATAGGTTTTATTTTGGTGGGCAATGTTGAGTCATATATCTTGGGATATACCTATATTACAAGGAGGTGTTAGCCTAGTAGTAAAACTTTTGATTTGGAAGTTACAAGTTATGGACTCAATTCTAGTGGGTGATGCTAAGTTATAAAGTTTTAATTTGACTATATGTCTTGGAGGTTAATATTGTCTTTTTTAATAAAAAATTTAGGTTCCAACACCCCTCATCTATTACCATGTTCTAACCAAAGCCATTTACTCTTATTGATTATCATGTTCCTTATTTCTAATTGTTGCTTTTAGTTTTAGTTTCTTTTTTTTTTTAGAGTATTTTAAAAAAATCAGAAAACTCATGAAGATGTTTTTGAGCAAGGGCAAGGCCTAATTCTTTAGACTCTCTCTTCTATGTTGATGATTTGATGTAACTTGAATTTTTTTAATTATTATTTATTTATTTTGGATCAACACCACCCTTTCCCATTTACTCTTGGTTATGTTTTATTTCTTTAGGAAATTTATTAATTTTTTTGAAGTATTTATACCCATAGGACATATAGGCAATAAGAGAATTTGATAGCACTAGGATAGAACATAAAAGTTCCTCAAGTATGGGGGATATTGGAATCTAAAATATTTTTTTAACAATATCCATAATCAAGACTTATTGTCAAATTAGGGGATGGTAGACCCCAAAAAAAAAGTTTCAGTAATCAAAATAGAGCATTAAATACACATAGCATCTAACAAATTGAATAGAAAGGGTAAAAAATACATAAGAAGCATCTGATAAAAAAGATAAAAATAACAAGAAAGGAAAGACTCACTAGATTTGGGGATGCCTATTTAGGATTTCATCCTTACAATCAAGCCAATAACAAAAGAAAAAAGCACCTTTTCGGAAATTCACTTTTCATTCTCAGTAAAGATCGACTGTAATCAGCAGCACAAGTAGAATGAAGAAAAAATTAAATCAAGCAAATGGTAGTCGAAATTAAAAAGAAGAGCTTCCTTGTAGAGAACTATGTTAAATAAGTTTACTTGCACTAAAACCTCTATCACTCACAAGTCTGAATGAAGGCTACTAAAGATGAATCAATTGATTAATCTCTAACTGAATCTTTGGAGCTTGGGATATAATTTAAAAATGGACAAGGCAAAAGATTAGCAATTTCTCTACAATAGTCAAATAATAAAAATTTGAATATTCTAATTTCTAAAAAATGATATTGCATCTACACTTCCAAATATGAAAGAGAACTATAGGCCTAATAACATTTCAAAGAAATTTGAAATTCATGAATGAAATAGGTAAAAAGCCAAAAAAAAAAACATCATCTTGAGATAGTTGATGATAAGCGATGAAGGTACCCCTACACTCAGCCATAGGAATTACGAAGCACTCATGGACAATCCAGTTCCATGGACTCTATGTTTTTTGACACACTAGTTGTCTAGGAGGTGAACCTTGTCCTAATGATCATTTCTTGTCTTTCCAATTACACTTGTGATGTACAAAGGTATGATTAAGTGTAACTGATGCATATGATTTTTATTGTTTTATATTTTATGTTTCTTGGCACTTAAATAGAGAGATGAAGTATTTTCACAACTAATCCAGTTTAACTACTTAACTAGCCTCTAGCTAATCCTAACATAAGCATTCGGTCCCACTTCCATACACATCTTGAACCCACATATCCATTGCTAGGTTACCAAGCACTACGCTACTGGGCACACAAAGCAATAATGCTACTGGGATTACCAAGCAAATACATGTTTACGCTCGAAGCGATCGTACTTATGTGCTTGATCTATTTAGCTTAAACAATTAACTAACCACTTAAATTCTAATTTAGCTTAATTTAACTTAATTAATTGCATATTTAATGAAAACAATGAATGCATAAATAAATCATTAATTTATTCTAAGTGTTGCAAGGTTTGATCAAAAGGCTCATCTTTATTACTGTACACACTATCCAGAATGCTGCAAGGTTTATAAAGAATCCTGCAAGGATTATCTAGAATGCTACAAGGTTTATAAAAAAAGTTCACCTTTATTGTTGCACACACTATTGTGCTCAGGTACAATAGTGCTCGAATAAAGATCTGTACACTCAATGACTCCTGCTGTAAGCACTCAGGAAAATATTCTATCTTTCAAATGGAAAAACTACAAGAGCTTCGTTACACTATGACTGATTGATGCCATAAATGTGGTTGGCGAGCACGTATTTATAGGCAAGAACAGACCCTACATCAACGGGGCCACGTTGATGCATGAAACGATGCATCGACGGGGTAGGGCCTAGTCAATGAGGCCTTGTCGACATAGCCAACCGTGACTCATCATACCCCCATGACTAAATGAAAACTCATCCTCAAGTTTCTTTACAAAATTGGAAAGGTATGGAATTATTAATTGACTCTAGACTCAACAAATTGACTTGAAAAAACTGAGTGCTTGAGTGCATGAATCAACACATTACAAAAATTGTGGTGTTCATGACACAAAATTAAATGCCATGACATGACTATGCAAAATTGGATAACATGTCATCTAATGGCATGAATTCAGTGGAGAAGGTCAAACAATCCTAGGCGGTGGAGGTTCCTGAGGCTCTAAAGGACCTTCACCGGCTTTAGGCATGTGCAATGATTGAAGTGGTTTTGACTATCTTACTGCTGCTACAACTTTTGGTGGAAGGTGAAAAGCATCCAGCAATGTTTTCATTTTCTTCTCCTTACTCTTGGGATTGTGCACCATCCATGCAACTTCACCAATATGGGTCAAAACGGGCACATCCCAAGGATAGGGAATCGCTAGGAATAACTCCTTTGCATTGATGAACTAGGCAACAAATTGTTTGCACTCGATATCAAATGCTCTAATTGCATCTTTTAGCTTCTAGTAATCATTCATTCTCTTGGTCAAGTTCTTGACAATTGATCATTGATATGTGAATCGTGCCCTGACAACTTCAAGTTCAACATTTGTTATCTCAAGCTTTTTCTTGGTGTACTCATGGTGCTTGAACTCGACCTTGTACAGCAAGTACGAGCTATTTGGCAGTCAACATCACCAAGTTTGCATAGCAGAGATTGGCCAATTCTATGTATTCTATCATTTGTTCAATCTGCAACTCCTTCAAGCAAATCTTCGCTTTGTTATAAGCATCAATCCCATCAATGATGGGTTGACATACTTCTCTTCCTTTCTAGAGTTTCTAAAGGGCTTTGTTTACTTTTACCTTAGCTATTTAAATATGTTTCTCATTTGCCTCCTTTTGCAAGCCAACCTGGTCTCTATGATGATTTTTTAACTCTTTCAAATTTGAGCCTCATTTTTCCAGGCAACGGTTGGCTACGGCTGTAGAGAACTTCTGGCATAAGGCTTGGACTTCCTCCATAGACAAATTTCAATTCTCTACGGCTAGTTTCCCTAACTCAATATTTACCTTGGCAAGCTACTGCTACTATTGATGAATGAATTCTTGCATTTGTTGCTTCTATGTATCAATATTACGTAGGAGATGATTTTTTGCTTTAGTGATTCATTTTCCTAGCGCATCTAAATGAAGTCCTTCTAAACCAAGTAGGTTTTTACTTCTACTATAGACTGGTTGAAGATGGTCATCACTGTTTCCTCCTTAGGTTGTTTTAGTCCTTCTTGAAGCTGTTGAAAAGCTTCATCTCTAGTTATTGTTGGGTTGAGAAGTGCAAGATCAGTAAAACGGGCACACAGTTCAGCAACTTCCATGACCAAGCATTGGTTCTGTGCTTGGGTCATTTTAAGTTGTCCTTCCAAGATAATGCACTTGCTCTTTTCTTCCAACAACTCTAATTGGGTTGTAGTTATATTGTCCAAAAAATTGGATATGTCTAGAATCGATTACCTGGTCCCTACTAGTCAGGCCAGCAATTGATTTTCATTGTGGAGCCTGCCCTTCTATTATTTGAAAAGAGGTACATTTCTCCCATGTATCACTACCCACTAGAAGTGATGACTAGTCACATGGGAGAAGTTTGTAATTTTGTTTTCACCTCTACTAAAGCATGTTCTAGAAATGGCCCGAAGTTCAGTTCCTGGAGAATTGAGCGTTGGATATCATGGGGTCTAATGGTGTCGAGGCAAGCTTATGTTAGTATGACTTCAAGCCTTGGTATGGGTCCTGGTGCTTCCCCTCACTGCGATTGTTCTAATGGAAGTTCTTCTTCAGGAATTTGTTGAACAAATTTCACTTTGGGCTCCTCTTGAAGAGGTCCCATTACATGGGTTGCCTTTAGTAGCGCCTAGGCTTGTTCTTATTGACCCCTTTGATTCTAGGTCATTTCTTCCTTGCTTAAAAGGGTCCTCCCTCCTATGATCATTTTGGTCTTGGTGCCATCTATAATCACAACATGACCATAGGTCAGCAATTGTGGTGTAACATGAAACAATTGGGATATCTTATCTCCTTAGGATAGTACATTTATCTAAGTTGTGATTATGGTTGATTTAATTAATTTTATTCATTATTTTATTTATGTTTTAATGTTAATAAGTCATTCCAGAGGGTGTTGGAATGGTTAACTCTCAAAATTTAATGGTTTCATATCATTGTATTCATTAACCCTTTGGGGGAGTTACAAATTTCTTTTAAAATTTTCATTAGAAACCTTAAGGTTTACGGCCCCCACGATGAAAAGCTTACCTTTGATAGCTACAAGATTAAAGAACAAAGTGATTTGGACAAATAGTTGGTACGTTATGGGCTCTGAAAGGTTTTGTTCTCTGAAAATGGCAAAAATTCCCCTTGTGTTATGAAGCAAATAATAAAAAATTTCAAAGTATGTAGTGGTATTGATAGGATTTTTGACATGTGTCGATGGGGCCTAGTCAACGGGGCCCCATCAATGGGGTTGGTTGCATCAATTGGGCCAAGTTGATGCAATTGTTGACTACTATTGACTTGGTCAAACTTCCAAAATACAAGAAATTTTTAAGTGAAATTGGGATCAAATGGAAGCCCAAAAATCCATGAATATGATGAAAATAGTAGAAGAGGGTATTGGAGTTCAAAAAAAATTGAGAAAGTTGAGAAAATAGTCTAGAGAATGAATATTATGGGAGTCTAAGGAGCACTTTGTGGGATACACAATGGAATATGCAAAAGATAGGATTGTAGCAATATCTAAAGTAAGGAACTTAACTAACCAAGCTAAAAGATATGCAAGTGGGTCCTCCCCATAGTAGGCACATGTCCTTTTTGCCCTTGCATAACCTCAACTAAGGAGTCTGTGGGCTTCATAGTTGATTAATGGTCATTGATGAGTGGCGAGGTACCCCTACACTCAACCATACGAATACGAGCATTTCACGTGCGATTCGGGACTCCGCAGACGGACTAGTTGTGGCACCTAGACAGTTATCCTTAGGTCGCAATTCATTGTCTTCCCACCTGGACTAGTATTTATATTTGTCACGTATGGTTTAGTCCAGAGTGAGGTGTATGATGTGTTCTAACCTAATGCTACTCCTAAAGGCAGTGGAAAATAATATTAACTAAGCTAAGCTAGGAGGAAAAGGGTAAGAAAATCTAATCTAGCCTAAGTGCGACAAGCAACTGATTCCTTGATCAACCGTACACATCTTGGACCTCTTGCATGACTAACACTGGGATTACCAAGCGTAGATCCTAGGTATGCCACTGGGCTACCAAGTAGTCACACTTAAATGCTCATAATCAAGTCGTACTCATACCGCATTACTAGCCTAAGTGCGATGAGCAACCGATTCCTTGACTAACCGTACACATTTGGTGCATGACTACCACTGGGATTACCAAGCATAGATCCTAGGTACGCCACTAGGTTACCAAGTAGTCACACGAAGATGCTTGTAATCAAGTTGTACTCATTCTGCATTATAATACTTAAATAAAAAAAGTGACTGCTGAAATGATGAAGTAATCTCGATCTTTATTGCCAGTCATGTGCGTGTCCAAGTACGTCACACTCGAATAAAGGATGCCGTACAATTACATTCACCACACTGCGGGTAGACACAGGAAAATAAACTATCTCTGGAGTGGCCAAACTGCCAGAGCTTCGCTACTTCTAACTCGTAACTAATAACTAATGCCTAAAACTGGGAAAGCCACCTCTTATTTATAGAAATTGCGGTGCACTGCGATATTGCGTACGCTGCGATATCGTGGCTATTGATACAACAGGGCTGATATATCACGGCTGCGATATCACAGCCAGCAAATTCATGACTCATCAGTCATGAAAAGTTAAGGACCAACCAGGAAGAATCTATCTAAGAATTCCAACACACCAAACTAAGACATCGAGCATAACATAGAAACCAACAATGAGGTGAGCTATGGCAGCATAGATGGATGACTAGGAAGGTGGGATGGAATCTCGAATTGGGGTCATAAGAAGTCCCTTGTGAAGTTTGTGTTTAAAATGACCTGAGAAGATCCGTCCTTAGTCCAAACCAAAACCAACCTCTTTTAATGACTTCGCATCATCACTCCAAGACTGATCCATCCCCTCAAGACATGAGAGTGCTTCTATAAACAACCGCATTCCACAAAGAGAAGAAAAAAGAAGTAGGAAGTGAGATAGGGCCTTAGTTAGAGGGGATCTTCAGGCATGGGTAACATGTCTTTCTAGTCCCATAACTAGTGCTTGTAGCCCATTTATTTGTCCAAGGGGTGTGCTTTGAATTCCCATCATGTTTTTTTTTATCTTTTTCTTTTTCTCTTTAGATGGGAACCACACCATGCAAAGACTTTATTTGACTTCTCGTTATTGAAACATGGAATGGTAAGTAGTCAATGAAAACACTCAAGCACCTGAGTAAGTAGAAGAGTACAAAGAGTGTTGAGTTCCCTTGAAGTCACACCCTGTACAAACTTTTGAATCCTTCCAAATTTCGGAAACTACCAATGTCACTAATTTATTCAAATTTTCTCTAATGGAAGAGACCTCAAACTTCCAAAATAAGGAAAACCATAGAGTTTGTGAATGAGTGAATGTTGTGGACTCACTGCCTATTCCATGAAAAATAGACCATGTCAAAGTTATCAGACATCAAAATTCAAAAATAGAAATTAGACATTAACAAGCACAACATTAAGCACAAACCATCATTAGTAAATAACAATAGTGGCACTATGTCCTACAGTAATAAAGCACTTTTATTAGCAAAAATGATGAAAAGTGACACATAAACACAATAATGTAAAATATAGCAAAAGGTATTAATGTTCAAGAAAGATAAAACATACTAACAATGTTGTAAAACAAAAAAAATTGAGAAAACCAATAGAATCAAAAACCAAAGAAAAAGGTAAAAATCAATAATGTGTAAAAAAAAAAGTAAAAACCTGAGAAGCATATGGATTGTTAGCATGAACAACCATCTCCCCCACAACTAAGTTGGAAGTAGGAGATCTGAATAATTGAATGTGATTATTCATCCATTGAGGTGGTAGTTGCACTGGCTTGTCTTGGTTCTAGGAAAGGTTTCACTTATTGGATGTTGACCAACTACTTTTTATTTGGGCTCTAAGGCTTGTAGATTAACATGGCCCCAAAGGGAAAGGTTTGATCAATTATATAAGGTCCTTCCCACAATTTTTGGAACTTTGTCTTCTAGGGTACATGTGTGGAGTTCTAGTAGAGAACCTTACCTCCCGGTTGAAATTTCACTTTCTATATTTTAATGTCATGAAGTTGCTTGTTAAATGCCTTGTGCACCTCATTCAAAGATAGGGCCACTAATTAGTTTTCATCTAGCATGTTGAGGTTGATCAATCTTTCTTTTTGTACTAGACTTAGGTTAAGATTTAGATGGCAGGCTATTGAGAGTGTATGAAGCTTAGATTGAATTGGGAGCATTGGAAGTTTTCCATACACTAGCTCATAGGGGAAGCAGCCAATATGAAGTTTTCATGTTAAGCAATAGGCCCAGAGGGCATCATTGAGTTTTGTAGTCCAATCTCTCCTACATTTGCTAATGGTCCTTATTAGGATCTTTGTGGTCTCCCTATTAGTTACCTCTACTTGACCATTGTCTTGGGGATGATAAGGTGTTGTTAATTTATGTTTAACCCCCAAGTGTTGCATAAGTTTTTGAAAAGTTATGCCTATAAAGTAAGTTCCATTGTCAGAAATTAGTGCACATGGCACCCCAAACCTATTTACAACATGTTGTTGTACAAATATAGTAGTAGTAGATGATGTATAGCTGGTAACGACTACTGCTTCTACCCATTTGGTGCAGTAGTCAATTGCTATGATGATATATGCCTTTCCATTGGACATGGGTGTGATGGGACCCATGAAGTTTATGCCCCATATGTTAAAGGGCTCTAGTGGTTGAATCCATTGTTGAGGATCCTTGATACACACAGTCATCCCACCATCTCTTTGATAGTGCTCACAAGATCAAACAAACTAGTGGGCAACCCTAAATATTGTAGGCCAATAGTATCCTACCATCAGGATTTTTATGGTCATGTGTCTTCCTACCTAGTGGCCTCCACATGGAACTTGGTGAGCATTTTGGAGAATGCATAGTTGATCCATACTAGGGACACACCAACAAACCAGGCTCTTGACACACACCTTGTACAGGTATCCATTGATTTCCATGAAGTATTCGGCCTAATGAAGAAATTGTTGCTTCTTTCTAAAGTCAAGGTTTTGTGGCATCTCCTGAGTGAGAAGATAGGTGAGGATGCCATTGTACCATGTGGTTCTGTGAGCACTTGATCATTTATTACTCCTATAAAGAGGAGTTCATTTTGGAATTAATCAGCGAGTGGACTCTCCTCCTCTTTATTATCCCATCTTAATAGAGAGAGATGGTTAGCAATCACATTCTCAGTTCCTTTCCAATCTACCATTGTAAAATCGAATTCCTATAAGATCATGAGCCACCGTATGATATGTGGACTCACCATCAGCTTGCTCATTAGGAAGCAAATGGCACTGTGATCTATGTGCACAATTACCTTATAACCAAGCACATAGTGCTTGAACTTTCAAGAGCATACACCACTACCATTAATTATTTTTTAGTTGTGATGTAATTTAACTATGCATCCATAATGCTTCGGCTCATGCAGTGGATCTAATATGAACACTTTGTATTGTCCAACTACATAAGCATGACTCCCAAGGCATAATTAGAGGCATCTATCGTTATGTGGAATGATCTAGACCAGTTTGGTGCCTGCAGAATTGGAGTTTCTATGAGTTTTTCTTTTAATTATTGGAATGCATGTTCACATTCCTTAATTTAAATGAACAAAACATCTTTCTTCGTAAGCTCAACCAATGGCTTTACAATCTTAGAGAAATTCTCTATGAATGGCTGGTAGTGGCTAGCATGTCCAAGGAATGATCAAACATCTTTGATAGTTTCTAGTTGGTGGGTTATTCCTTGGATGACCCTTATATTCTCCAAGTCTACCTCAATCCCTTCTTGTGAAACTTGGTGCCCCAATACTATTCCTTCTTGGACCATTAAATGGCTTTTTTTCCAATTGAGCTTTAGGTTTTTTTTTACACATCTTTTTAATACTTGCTCAAGGTGATCCAAGGATTGCTCAAATGTAGCCCCATAGGTAGAAAATTCATTTATAAAGACTTCTACCCTACTACCAATCTACTACTAAAAATTACTAAGGACCAAGCATTGAAATGTTACAGGGGCATTGCATAGACCAAATGACATCTTACAATATGCAAAAGTTCCCCATGGACTTGTGAATGTTGTTTTGGCCTAATCTTCTAGTGTAATTTGGATTTGGTTGTAGCCACTATAACCATCCAAGAACCTATAGTAGCAA
The DNA here is from genome assembly GCA_015680685.1 of Gnetum montanum. NCBI lineage: Eukaryota > Viridiplantae > Streptophyta > Gnetopsida > Gnetales > Gnetaceae > Gnetum > Gnetum montanum. The sequence continues at coordinate 156,959 of MNCI01021850.1, forward strand.
TGCCCAGATGTGATGTCCAACACTTGATCCACAAATGGCAATGGAAAATGATCTTTAAACATTACCATATTCAACAACCTAAAGTTAATGCAAACCCACCACTTTCCATATTTCTTTGGCACAATTATGAGTGGGCTAACCCACTCACTATTCGTGATGGGATAAATGAACCTCACCTTAAAGAGTTATTTTATTTCCTCCTTGATGATCTATTTCAATTTGTGGTTCAACTACCTCTATGGTTGCCTTCTTAGCTTCATGGCTAGGTCAATATAAATGTGATGTTATCATATCCTTGGATTGATTCTAGTCAACTCAAGATATGACCAAGCAAAGGTTGTTGGCCACTTGTTGATGACCTACAATAGCTTATCTTTTTTTTTAGAAGCAAGATTTGCATTTATTATGATCAACTTACCATTGTTCAAAAATGCATATTCCATGCCGACTGGTAGAGTTTTTAACTCTAGGGGATCCTATTTGAAATTTTTAAGGATTTCCAACTCTCCCTAACATGTATCATCATTTTCTTCATTGAAGAGTTGGCGATGAACTTACTCAAGTTCATCCATGCCTTCAACACAAGCACATGTCAAGCTCTCAGTTATTTTCATGCATAGTTTGCTACTGTCAGAGTCAACTATTAGCCATTGGGTGGCCTCTTGTTTTGTGGCTACCGTGTATAGGCACCTTTGAATATCTTGTTCATGTGTACATTGATTGCATGCTTTAATGAATGTACTTTTGATGGACCAGATCTTTTGCACACAATTGCACCCATTATCACTATATGTGATGCATGGAACACTCTTCTTCTCTAAATGTCCAAATTCATTTTCCTTGGAGATTTCCAAGGAGAGGTCCCTTATACCCATATGTGCATCTACTGTTCTTGGCCAATCCCTTCCCATAATGATGGGGAAGTCACCTTTACTATTTTCAACCTTAATCACTAGGAAATTGGTAGGGTAGGACCACCCACAAACTGTGGTCACAATGTCCTCCACAAATCCTAAAGGAATAATGATTAATTGGTCTACCAATTTTAAATGAATGTTGCTCTTCTTAAGAGGTGGTAGGTTCTAGGCTTTGTACATGTCATGAGAGATGAGATTGACACTAGAACCAGAATCAAGAAGAACCTTTCATGACTCATGTCCAGCAATCTGGAAGTAAATGAGAGGACTTCCTATGTTAGATCTTTTCATGGAAAGATTACTAACCTTGATCTAATCAAAGATGGCATGATTTAGCATCACAATGCGGATCTAAGGTGGCATTTGGTTTGAAGGGTACTCGAATGTGTTTGATGTAGATAATGAGGGTGTTAAAGATATAGGGTGACTAGCCATATTAGGTTTTGAGGGTTTGGGAGGACTATTGGGTTAGAAGAGGGATTTTTTCCTAGAACAATTATTTAAAAAACTTAGCTAAAAGGCCAATTGTGAATGTACATCCCTCATAGCATTTCGTTGCTATAGCTATGGAGGAATTTCACCCTGCATGGATGGAGAAAGAGGTAACTAGGTTGAGGGCAAAGGATGTGTGCAAACAAATGTGGAGGGTAGTATGGATATGGGCTCTCCCCTCGAGTAGATGGTGAATGTGTTCAGTGGTACTCTAGAGGGTAATAGTGATGCTGAAATGAGGCATGGCTTGTAGAACGTCTTGGAGAGATAGGTTGTTGAACATAGTACCTGTATAGATTTGGTTGCTTATAAGGGTACTATTGTCTTGGTATTGGCATTCCCCATTATTGTGGTTGGTGCCATTATTAGTATTACTCATAGTGTTGTGGTGGAGCTCCACTTGGATAATAAGTTTTTTGGGTGTAGGTGGAACTACCTTGGATTACCTTGAGGATAAAGCGATTATCTAGGTGCTTGCCTCCTTGCTATGCGCAAATTCAATGCATACACCCTAGACTTTTGTAAGTGTTACACAACAAGGCAACATCCCTTTAAATATTCATATTGACAAATGTCACAACCAATATCATCTTCGGAGTCTATCTCCACAAGTTCTTCTACTGCAGCAGCTTTACCCTTACCTCTCTGGTAGGCACATTCAACTTCTTTTCACCTCCTGTGGTTATGATCACTAGTTTGCTCTTTGGATTCTTCAGCAATTTTCATAGAAATTTGGAGTTTTTCATCCAAAGAGTCCCATAATTTATCAACCTTCGCTGAAATATCATAGATAGAATTTTAGATAGGCAAGGTTTTTCTATTCACCACTTCGTCAAGTGGTGACTCCTCCTCATCACAAAATCAAACCTCCCTTTTTCTTATGGAAGGGTCCCTATCATACTCTCCTACACTTTTCCTTTTTTGCAACTTATCTTCTTCTTTTTCTACCTACTCTATAAGCCTTTTGATTTGATGAGCTCTCAATTTAGACAATCTCCCTTAGGCATACACACCAAGAGTTCTTCTGATTTTTGCTCTAAGCCCATTTATGATGTGGTGAAGTTGTTCCCTCTAAGAATAACCATGGCCAGGGCATTGGTGTAAGAGTGAATCATATCTACCCATGGTGGCATCCAAGGGTTCATGTGTTTCTTGTTTCTAGCCTTGAATTTGCTTTCTTAGATTAGACACTCTAGAGTACATTTGGTATTTATCATTAAATAGCTCAAGCATTGTACTCCATTGATGGATAGATTCCTGCTCTAAGGACTCATACCAACTTTTAGATTCCTTAATAAGTGTCCTAGGGAATAGCTTGAGTTTCTACCAATAATTTTCAATGTTCTATAAGGCACAAGCTTCATGGAAAGCTTTTAGATGGTTCTATGGATGAGAGTTGTATCCCCCCTCAAATCTTGGAACATTGTTCATGTCTAAGCTCTTGATCTGACTATCTTTCACATGCCTAGTTGGAACCTTAACTACCTCTACAATGTTAAGCATGCTTTGAGTTGCTAACTAAGGTTCATCATTTGGATTGTATCAATGACGCCAATGATGGTTTCTATCACCCCTTCATTCTTGGTGGGCGCTACAATTGTTGTTGTCCCACTGATCACCTTCATCACAATTATTTCTCCAACAGCTTCTTTCAAAACCAAAAGATGAAGAGGAATGTTCAAAATCAGATGAAGAGGATGAAGAGAAAGGTGGATTTCCACTGCCACCTCAGTGTGCATCATCTCTTTGCTCATTACGACCACCATTCTTAGATCCCTTGCCATCTTGATGTTTGCCTGAGTCCCTACCTTGACTATCACTTTTTCCTAAGCCTGGTTTATGAATAGTGGATCATAGGTTCAAGGCCACACCCTCATCACCAATAACAAAGGATGGAGAATTTTCATGTTGAGAACTCTCAAAAGGAGGATCCACATTGTCATCTTGGTTTAGCAGGAACAAGAAGGTAGTGAAGTGTTTTCCCTTCATAAACTCATGGTGCTTGTCCTGCTGTTGATCTCTCCTACATTGTGTTTCAATGGGACGGTAGTCCCGAGTGTCATAACCATTCACAATGTATTCCTTATGAAGATCTAGGATGCCCAGCTTCTTAAGAGTTTGAAAGAGCATCCCTAGCATAGATTGATTGGAGGGCATTACAATGTTGCCCTCCATATTACACCATCGTAGCTATTCATCCTAATGTAGGATGAAGGTGAAGTCTGGTACATACATTTGGATGAGTATAGCCCACTTTGCACTCTTGTGGGATCGATAGTTTGACATCTTCATGCTTGTGGGAAGAAAACATTTTTTCAACAAATAAAATAATTAGTGTGCTTTTGTAATTATAGGTTGTGTGGGAGTGATGTTGACCTTGGGTTCATCCAATGATATTAATAATGCTTACTAATCCTAGATAGCACATATTTCAATAAACAAAGTCCCTAGCAATGGTGCCAATGATGAGCAACAAGGTACCTTTATGCCCAACCATACGAATCACAAGGCATTCACATGTAATCCAGCCGAATTACATGGACTTTATAGTTTTCAGTGTACTAGTCTTCTAGGAAGTGAATCTTGCCCTAAGGTTGTTCGTTGTCTTTCCAATTACCCTTGTGAAGCTCAAAGGTATGGTTAAGTGTAATCGAGGCATATGATTTTTATCATTTTATGTTTTAGGTTCTTTGGTGTTTGAAAAAAGAGATAAAGTAGTTTAATGACTAATTTGATTTAACTAATTAACTAATCTCTAACTAGTCCTAACATAAGCATTTGATCTCGCTTTCCATACATGTCTTGAACCCACATATCCTTGCTAGGTTACCAAGTGTTATGTCACTGGATGCACTAAGCAATAACATTGATGGGATTACCAAGCGAATGAGTGTTACACTCAAAGTCATCATACTTATGTAATTAATCTATCTAGCTTATTTCTCTTAATTACCTAATTAGCTTAATTACTGGAAAACATTGAATAAATAACTAAGAATATTAAATGCATAAATGAAACCTTTAAACTATCCATAATGCTACAAGGTTTATCAAGAAGTTTGTCTTTATTGTTGCACACACTGTCGTGCTCAGGTACAATAGTGCTCGAATAAAGATTTGTACACTCAATGACTCCTACTACGAGCACTTGGGAAAATATTATAACTTTCAAATGAAAAAACTACAAGAGCTTCACTACACTATGACTGACTGATTCCATAAATGTAGCTAGTGAGCATGTATTCATAGGCAAAAATAGATCCTACGTTAATGAGGCCTAGTCAACAAGGCCTCATTGATGTAACCAACCACGACTCATCAGTATGGGATTATTGACTGACCCTTGACATAATAAACTAATTTGACAAAATTGAGTGCATCAGTGTACAAACCAAAAAATTACAAAAATTATGGTGTTCATGACACAAAATTGAACACCATGACATGACTACACAAAATTGGATAGCATGTCCTCTGATGACATGAAGACAGTGGAGAAGATTAGACAATCCTAGGTAGTAGAGGATCCTAAGGTTCTGAAGGACCTTCATCAGCTTTGAGCACTTGCACTAGTTGAGGCAACTATGGCTATCCTACTATGACTACAACCTCTGATGGAAGGTGAAAGGCATCTAGTAATGCTTCATCTTCTTCTCCTTACTCCAAGGATCATTCACAATCCATGCAACATCACTAGTGTGGGCTAGAATCAGGATATCCCATGGATAGGGCATTACTAGGAACATCTCCCTTACATTGATAAACCAAGCAGTGAACTATTTACGTTTGACATTGAATGCCCTAATTGTGTTTTGTAGCTCTTGATAGTCATTCATTATTCTGGCTAGGTTCTTGGTGGCATATCTTTGATTAGGGTATTTTCCCTTAAGAACTTCGAGTTCAGCATTTTCCATTACAAGATTTTGCTTAGTGTCTTTTTCATGCTTGAAATCAACCTTATACAATAAGTATGAGCTGGCCACCCACTTTTCTAGTTTTAACTACGGTTGTCCAATAGTCAACATTGCTAGATTGGCATATCAAATATTAGAAAGCTCCATGTATTCCATCATCTCTTTAACTTGCAACTCCTTCATGTAGATATCTACCTTGTTGTAGGCATCTATCCAATCAATGATGGATTGCCACAATTCTTTTCCTTACTGAAGTTATTGGACAGTTTCATTCATATTTACCTTTCCCAACTAGATGCGTTTTTCATTCACTTTCTTTTGTAGACCGACCTGCTCTCTATAATGATCTTAGACTCTCTCAAATTTGAGAGTTTCTAGTTTCTAGGTATCTACCTTGATTACAATTTTTTGATGAAGGGCACAGACCTCTTCCATGAAGATATTTTTGTTTCCATTACCAATCTCCTCAATTTTGGGTTTGTTCTGGCCAGCTGCTCTTGTGGTTAATGGATAACATCAGTTAATTATTATTTGTGCTCATTAACATTCTATAGGCAATGGTTCTCTATGGTTAACTATACATTCTCTTGGCAAGTCTGATCCAAGGCCTTCTAATTTTTATGTTGTGTCGCCTCCACCAAGGATCAGTAGAACAACACCATCTTTATTAAATTCTCAACCCCTTTTAGTCTAGTGTGAAGCTATTCAATAGCTTCATCTCTTGTCAATGTTGGGTTAAGAAATGCACAGTTAGCAATTTGGGCTCTTAATTTAGCAACTTCAATAGCTAAGTGTTGGTTCAGCTCATTGGCTACTTTGAGTTTCCCCTCCAAGATGATGTTATTGCCCCTTTCTTCTAGTAGCTCCAACTAGGTTGCAATAATATTGTCTAGAAGATCAAATACATCCAGAAGTGGTTACTTGGTTCCCACCAGTCGATCTAGTAATTTTTCATGCCATGTTACCTTGATTCTGCCTCTTGTGATCCCTACGGATATCTGCACATCCTTGAGTGTAGTGATGTCTAGTATAGACATTGTAGGTGCATTGAGGGTTTTAGCAATTTGGTCAACAACCATCTCTATTGTTGTCTCCTATCCTTGGTGCTGCATCACCAATACTATTGTCCCCTTGCCTTCCTCCAAGCACACCAAGGAGGTCACAGCATTTCTAGAAATTTCTAATAGTGGCTGCTATTCTACGAGAGATACTATGACCTCTCTAGCACTAGGATTTGACCTCATGGACAACTACATTCTTTGAGCTGAGAAAATGGATCCACCTCTACCCATCAAGCTAATTTTTTGAGCCACCTCATTTAGGTAACTCATTGTCAGTCTATACACAAATGGATCCCTGCCACTCATGCCTACTTTTGCTCTTGTTCACTCAAGAACCATTCTCAATACTTGTGTAACTATTGGGCTATTGTAGCGAAGTCTAGCATGGTTGTTTGAGTGGTAGGTGGAGGTGGTGGTTGTTGCCCCTCTTCTTGAATGGTAGTTTTAAGCATTTTATCTTTCATCATTTTTGCCTAATTAGCAATCAGGGCATGCCTAATAGCATTGTTCATATAACAGACTATTCCTCCCCTCCAACAAAGTTTTTTGATGAGGCATGAAAAGGGGAGTGTCTTCCTTCCATGTTTATTTTCTTTAAACCACTTCTCCATCTCTAGATAGATTAGCTATAAAAGGTTAATAGGAAATATCCCACTTAGAGCAGCACATGCTCAGGAAAAAAAGACAGTGATTTTGCTTGGCCTCATCGTGGGATTGAGGTGGAAGGCTACAATCTTACAGTGGATCCTTTCTGCCAATGTGAACACACCAAACTCCTTGCGATTGATACCATAGCATCGTCGCATTCATTATTTCTTGATGGTGGGGTGAACTTCATTGGAATCTTAGTGGGATTTGCCCCTATTTCTAACAACCTAAGCACTTCAGCAATGGCTTGCACCGAGTAAGACACTGATATGTTCTTGATTTTTACTATGGATCTAAGTTGCCTGTTGTTCCAGAATAAAAATGTCTCTCCCATGTACCATTCCCCAATGGAAGTGATGGTTGGCCTCATGGAATAGGCCTTTAGTTGGTCTTGCACTTCTTTTGGTGCTTTCTCTAGGAAAGGGCCAAAGTTTAACTCCTAGAGCATCATTTTTTGAACCTTCCTTGATCTGATCTAATTCAAGCAAGCTTCTATTAAGGTCACCTCGAGATTTTCTTGTTGAGCTAGTGCATCATTCCAATGGGAGTGATTTATTGTTGTTGCTGGTTTTGGAATCTATCAAATAGATTTCACCTCCTTAGCCTCTTCCCTAAGAGGACCTATGGCATGGATTGCAAGCAGTTCTTCTTGGGCCTATTCTTGACCCCCTGCCATTCTAGGCCATTTCTCCCTTGGTTCAAATGATCCTACTTCCTATGTGTGCTTTCATTCTGATGCCATCTGTAGTCACAACACATCCATGGATTAGTAGGTATAAATGTGTAACTTTAAATTTTTTAATACCTTCTCTCATTAGTCAATTACACTTTAGCTAAGGTTAGACCATGATAGATTGATTATTTTTTTATTATTGTATTAATTATTTATTAATTTTTATTGTAACTGTCATCGAAGCTTGTTGGAAAGGTTTAACTTTTGTAATTTGGTGTTTAATAGTTGATTTCTTAGTTAAACTTTTATGGGAGTTTTAAAAATGGCATATTTGTGGCCCCCATGAAGAAGAGCTTACCTCTAGTAGCTACAAGGTCAAAGAACAGAGTGATATAGATAAACAATTAGGAAGTTATGGGCTCTAAAAGGTTCTAAGCTTTGAAAATTTGAAAATTTTCTTTAACATTTGTGAGAAAATGTAAAGATTTCCTTGTGGAATCATACCTATATATAGAATTTCTCCACCATGTCGACGGGGCCCCATATACAGGGCCTCATATGTGAGTCTACTGCGTCAACAGGGTCCCATATACGAAACCCAAAGGTAAAATTTTAAATTTTAAATTTCTTAAAAATACAAGGAATTTTTCAATGAATTTGGGGTCCATGGAATCCTAGAAAAGCCAAAAATATGAGGAAATCATTGAAGAGGATCTTTGAAAGCTCAAAAATTGAAAATTTTGATGGAGAATGTACTTATTGAACAAAATATGTAAAAGAGCACATGGTTCGATGTAGAAGATGTGTGTACAAAAGATTTTGATTGCAATAATGCTTAAGGATAAGGTGCTTAACAAACCCAACCAAGGGATATGCAAGTGGGTCCTTCCCATAGTAGGCACATGCCTTGTTTGCCTTTGCATAACATCAACCTAACGAGTCTGTGGACCCCATAGGTGATTAATGGTTGATAGAAGTTAAGGACCAAAACTTGAAGGATTCTATCTAAAAATTCAAGTACGTTAGACTAAGACACTGAATCAAGAACATGGACACCAGTAATGAGGTGAATTAAGGTTAGCAGAGATGGATGATGGAGAATGTGGAATGGAATTCTAACTTAAGGTCATAAGAAATCCCTTGTGGAGTGTATGTTTAAAAATGACCTAAGAAGATCCATCCTTAGTCTAGACCAAAACCAACCTCTTTCAATGTCTTCGCATCACCACTCCAAGATTGATCCACCTCCTCAAAACACAAGAGTGCACCCACAAACAACCACCATTCAATAAAGAGATGAAAAGATAAGTAGAAAGTGAGAGTGGGCCTTAGTTAGAGGGGACCTTTAAGCATGGGTAACATGTCTCTCTAGTCCCATAACCAATGCTTGTAGCCCATTTATTTGTCTAAGGGTATGCTTTGAATTCCCATTATGTTTTTTTATTTATTTTTTTATTTTTTTCTTATTTTTTCTTTTTCAATGGGAACCACACAATGAAAAGGCTTTATTTGACTTATTATTGGACAACATGGAATTGTAATAAGTCAATGAACACACTCAAGCACCCAAGTAAGTAGAAGAATACAAAGAGTATTGAGTCCCCTTGAAGTCACACCCTGTACAAACCTTTGAATCCTTCCCAATTTCAAAAACTACAAAGGTCATCAATTTATTAAACTTTTATTTAATGAAAGGAACCTCAAACTTCCAAAATAAGGAAAACCATAAAGTTTGTAAATGGGTGTATGTCATGCACTCACTGCCTGTTCCATGAAAAAGAAACCATAACTCAGCCATCAGCATAAAAATTCAAAAATAGAAACCAAACATTAGCAAACAAAACATAAAGCATAAACCACCATTAGTAACAGCTACAACACCATTGTCTTGTTAGCACAAAGCACATTTATTAGCAACAATTTGAGAATCACACTCAAACAAAACAAAGTAAAATATATAAGAAAGTTTAAAACATTCAAGAAAGATTTAAATGTACTAACAATGGTGTAAAACAAAAAGGGTGAAAAATAGGAAAAAGATTTAAAATCAAAAAGGTGTAAAAGAAACAAATTGCAAAGACAAAAATGTGTAAAATAAAAAATAGAAAAATTAAGAAGCCATATGGATGATTAGAATGGATGGTCATCTTTCCCACAATTGATTTGAAAGGAGGAGATCTAAAAAATTGAGTGTGGTTGTCCATCCGTTGAGGTATTCATTGCACTAGCTTGCTTGGGCTCATGGAAAGGCTTTACTTGTTAAATGTTGATCAATTACTTTTTATTTAGGCTCTTAAGTTTTTAGGTTAAAATGGTCCCAAAGGAAAATCTTTTATCAATTATATAAGGTCCCTCCCACAACATTTGGAACTTTTTTCTCTACGGTACATGTGTGGGGTTCTAGTAGAAAACCTGATCTCCAAGTTGAAATTTTACTTTCTGTATTCTAAGGTCATGTCATTTCTTGTTAAATGCCTTGTGCACTTCATTCAAATATATGGCTACTAATAAATTTTCATCTAGCATGTTGAGGTTGATAATTCTTTCTTTTTGTGCTCAACTTAGATCAAGATTTAGATCATAGGTTGTTGAGAATGTACGAAGATTGGATTGAATCGAGAGTGTTGGAATTTTTTTGTACACTAACTCATAGGGAGAGTAGCCAATAGGGAGTTTCCATGTTGAGTGATAGGCCCAAAGGGCATTGTTGAGTTCTGTGTTTCAATCTCTTCTATATTTGTTGATAGTTCTTGTTAGAATCTTTATAATCTCCCTGTTGGTTACCTCTACTGACCATTGGCTTGGGGATGATAAGGTGTTGTTAATTTAAGTTCAACCCCTAAGCATTGCATGAGTTTTTGAAAAGTAGCACCTATAAAATGAGTTCCATTCTTAGAAATCAATACAAGTGGCACCCCAAACCTATTTACAACATTTTGTTGTACAAATCTATCAGTAGTTGATGATGTATAGTCGGTGATGGTTGTTGCTTCTACCCATTTAGTATAGTAGTTAACTGCTACAATGATGTATGCCTTTCCATTAGACATGGATGTGATGGGATCCATGAAGTCTATGCCCCACATGTTAAAGGGATCTAGTGATTAAATCCACTATTGAGAATCCTCCATTTGAACAGTCATCCCACCATCTTGTTGATATTGTTCACAAGATTAGACAAACTGGTGGGCATCCCTAAAGATTATGGGCCAATAGTATCCTGTAATCAGGATCTTTATGGCCATACATCTTCCAGCATAGTGGCATTTGCAAGGGCCTTCATGAGCATTCTAGAGAATGCACAATTGGTCCGTATCAAGGACACACTAATGAACCAAGCCATCAACACACACCTTGTAAAGGTATCTATTAAGTTCCATGAAGTACTTAGTTCAATGAAGAAACTATTGTTTCTTCCCAAAGTTTAGATCTTGTGTCATCTCCTAAGTGAGAAGGTAAGTGGGGATGTCATTATACCATGTTATTTCTGCAGGAACTTGTTCATTTATTACTCCTATAAATAGGAGTTCGTCTAGAAATTGATTAGAGAGAGGGCTCTCCTCCTCTTTATTATCCCATCTTAACAGAGAGAGATGGTTAGCGACCACATTCTCGGTCCCTTTCCGATCTTCCATTGTGAGGTCAAATTCCTACAAGATCATGAGCCACCATATGATATGGGGGCTCACCATTGGCCTATTCATTAGGAAGCGGATGGCACTATGATTTGTGTGGACAAACACCTTATAGCCAAGCACATATTGCCTAAAATTTTCAAGAGCATACACAACTACCATTATTTCTTTCTCAGTTGTGGTGTAATTTAACTATGCACCCATAATTCTTTGGCTCATGTAGTGGATGTACTATGGACATTTCTTATCATCCAATTATGTAAGCATAGCTTCCAAGGCATAATTAGATGCATTCGTCATTATATGAAATGGTCTAGACTAGTCTGGTGCTCGTAGAATTGGAGTTTCTATGATTTTTTCCTTTAGCTATTGGAATGCATGTTCACACCCCTTGGTTTAGATGAATAGAGCATCTTTCTTTGTAAGCTCAACCAATAGCTTTGCAATATTAGAGAAATTCTCTATGAACAACCATTAGTAGCCACTATGTCCAAGGAATGATCGAACATCTTTGATTGTCTCTAGTTGGTGTGTAATTCCTTAGATGACCCTTATCTTTTTTAGGTCTACCTCAATCCCTACCTAAGTAATTCTGTGCCCAGTACTATGCCTTACTAGACCATTAAAAGGCTTTTTTTGCAAATTGAGCCTAAGGTTTGTTTCACTACATCTTTTTAATACTTGCTCAAGACGATCCAAGGCTTGCTCAAATGTAGCCCCATATGTAGAGAAGTCATCCATAAAGACCTCTACTCTGCTACCAATTTACTATTGAAAAATACTAAGGACTAGGTGTTGGGATGTTGTAGGGGCATTGCACAAGCTGAACGGCATCTTCCAATATGCAAAAAGTTCCCTAAGCACTCGTGAACATTGTTTTGGCCTAATCTTCTGGCACAATCTGTATTTGGTTATAGCCATTATAACGATCCAAGAAGCTATAATAACAATGCTGAGATATAGTGTCCAACACTTGGTTCACAAATGATAATGGAAAATGATCTTTAAATGTTTCCATATTCAACAACCTAAAGTTGATGTAGACCTACCACTTGCCATCTTTCTTTGGCACAATTATGAGTGGGCTAACCCACTCACTATCCATGATGGGATAGATAAACCCTATCTTGAGGAGTTATTCTATTTCCTCTTTGATGATATGCTTCAACTGAGGGTTCATCCACCTATGTGGCTATCTTCTTGGCTTCATGGCTAGGTTAGTGTAAATGTAATGTTGGCATATCCTTGGATCAATTCTAGTTAGCTCAAGATATGACCAAGCAAAGACTATTGGCCAATTTTTAACCACCTACAACAGCTTATCTTTTTGTTCAGGAGAAATATTCACATTAATGATAACTGAATTGCCATTATTTAAAAATACATATTCCATGCTAGCTGGTAGAGTCTTTAACTCTAGGGGCTCTTTCTTGAAATTATCAAGGATTTCCAACTCTTCCTAGTAGGTATCACCATCTTCATCATTAGAGAGTTGGTGATGAACTTGCTCAAATTCATTCATGCTTTTAACATAGGCACATATCAAGCTCTTAGTAGGTTTCATGCATAATGTGTTGCTATTAGAGTTATCTATCAGCCATTGGATACCCTCCTGTTTTGTGGTGGCTACATATAAGCACCTTTGGATATCAGTTTCATGTGCACACTGATTGCATGCCTTGATGGATATACTCTTAATGGACTAGATTTTCTACATGCCAATTGCACCCATTATCATTGTACACAATGCATGGAACTTGCTTGTTCTCAAGCCATCCAAATTAATTTTTCTTGAAGATTTCCAAGGAGCTCAACCATGCACATTTCATAATGATAGGGAAGTCTCCTTTGCAGTTTTCAACCTTGATCACCAAAAAATTGGCATGATAGAATCATCCAAAAACTATGATTACAATGTCCTCCACTAATTCTAAAGGATAGTGATTGATTGGTCTACTAATTCCAAATGGATATTGCTCTTCTTGAGAGGTGGTAGGTTCTAGGCCTTGTACATGTCATAGGAGATGAGATTGACACCGTAACTAGAAATAAGAAGAGCCTTGCATGGCTCATGTCCTATAATCTACAAGTAAATAAGAGGACTTCCTAGGTTAGATCATTTCATGGAAAGGTTGTTAGCCTTGATCAAATTGAAAACAGCATGAGTTAGCATCACAGTGCAAATGTGAGTCAGTGTTTGGTTTAAAGGACTCTCGAATGTGTTTAATGTAGAGGATGAGGGTGTTGGACATACAAGGCGACTAGCCGCATTATGTTGTGAAGGTTTCAGAGGATTGTTGGGTCAAAAAAATGGTCATTTCCCAGATCTATTGTCCAAACCACTCAGCTAGAAGGACAATTGTAAACTTACAACCCTCATAGCATTTCATTGCTGCATCTGTGGGGGAATTTTTCCCTACATGGATGGAGCAGGAGGCAACTAGGTAGAGGGTAGAAGGATGTGTGCAAACAAATGTGGAGAGTGGTATGGATATGGGTGCTCTCCACAAGTAGATGGTAAATGAGTTCGATGGTACTCTGGGGCTAATAGTAATGTTGGAATGAGGCATGGCTAGCAAAACTTCATGGAGAAACAGGTGCTAAACATAGCACCCATATAGATCTAGTTTCCTATAAGGGTATTACTATCTCAATGCCAGCATTCCCCATGATTGTGGTTGGTTCCACTACTGGTATTACTCATATAGTTGTGGTGGAGCTCCACTTGGATAGTAAATTTGTTGTTGCTGGTGGAACTACCTTGGATTACCTTGAGGATAAGGTAATCATCTGGGTGCTTGCCTTCATGCTAGTTGAGGATTTAGCATGTACACCCAAAAATCTTATAAGTGTGACACCATAGGGCAACATCCCTTTGGATGTTCATATTGATAAATGTCACATCCTACATCATTATCAAAGTCTATCTCAATAACTTCTTCTACTGCAGCAACTTTGCCCTTACTTTTTTAGTAGGCACGTTCAGATTCTTTTTGCCTCCTGCGGTTATAATTACTATTTTTCTCTTTGGATTCTTTAGCAATATTCATAGTAGTTTGGAATTTTTCATCCAAAGAGTCCTATAATTTATCAACCTTTGCCGAAATATCGAAAATAGATTTTTGGATAGGCACGATTTTCCTGTTCACCACTTCATTGAGTGGTGACTCCTCCTCATCATAAAATTGGACCTCCCTTTTTCTAATGGAAGGATCTCTATTAACCTTTGTATCTAATGAGCTCTTAACTCGAATAGTCTCCCTTGGGCATAAACCCTAAGAGTTCTTCTAGTTTCTACTTTGAGCCCATCTATGATCTCGTAGAGTTATTCCCTCTAAGAATAACCATGGCCAGGGCATCAATGTATGAGAGAATATTATCTGCCCATGGTGGCATTCAAGGGTTCATGTATTCCCTATTTCCATCCTTGAATTTTCCTTCTCATATTGGACACTCTGGAGTACGTCTGGTATTTATCATTGAATAAGTCAAGGATTGTACTCCATCAATGGATAGATTTCAACTCCAAAGATCGGTACCAACTTTCAGCCTTTTCGATCAATGTCCTAGGAAATAGCTTCAATTTCTTGTAGTCATTCTCTATGTTGTGTAAGGTGTAGACATCATGAAAGGCTTGTAGATGGTTTTGTGGATCAGAGTTATATCCCCCCTCAAATCTTGGGATATTGTTCACGTTTAAGTGCTTGATCTAACTATCTTTCATATGCCTAGTTGGGATCTTGACTACCTCTACAATGTTAAGCATGCTTCAAGTCACTAGCAAAGCATCATCATCAGCATTATTTTGTTGTCACTGATGATGTCTTTTGTTACCCCTTTGATTATTATGGGCATGGTTATTAGTTTTATTGTTCTACTACCCACCTCCATCATGATTATTTCTTCTGCAGCATTTTTCAGAGTTAGAAGAAGAAAAAGAAGAATATGGATATGTAGAGGGCAAAGAGGGAGGAAGGCTACCACCACCATGATGTCTACCAACTCCCTTTCAGTTGTCATGATCATGTTTATTAGGTTTCTTATCATCTTGACACTTGTCCAAGCCCCTACCTTGACTGCCATCTTTTCCTGAACTTGGTTTGTTGATAGTGAAACGTAGATTCAGGTTCACACCCCCATCATCAGTAATGAGAGGTGGAGAATTTTCATGTTGAGAGCCTCCAGAGAAAGGGCCCTCATTATCATCTTAGTTTAGTAGGAACAAGGGATTGGTGAACCATTTCCCCTTCACAAACTCATGATGCTTCTCCCTACATCAATCTATCCTATGTTGTATGTCAATGGAACGGTAGTCTTGAGTTTCATAATCATTCACAATGTATTCCTATTTAAGATCTTGGATGCTTAACTTCATAAGAATTTGAAGCATCATCACAGGCATAGATTGATCAGGAGGCATTACAATGTTACCTTCCATATCACATTGTCACAATTGTTCAACCTGGTGTAGGATGAAGGTGAAATTAAGCACATACTCATCTAGATGAGTATATACCACCTTGTACTATTGTGGGACCAATGGTTTGACATCTTCATGCCTGTGAGAAGAAGACATTTTGCAAACAAATAAAATATCAATGTTGATGAGACGAAGATTACACAAGCCGCGATATTGTGTACGTGATATCGCGGCTGACGCGATATTGCATCCCCTGCGATATCGCGTACACGATATCGCATCTTTCCCTGCGATATCGCGTACGCGATACCGCGGTCCACCGCCATATTTATAAATAAGAGGCGGCACTCCCCTCATTTCTCATCCTAGGCGTAAAGTAGCGAAGCTCTGGCGGATTGATCACCCCAGAGATAGAATATTTTCCATGTGCCCGCAGTAGGAGTCCCCCAAGTGAACGGTTCTTTATTCGAGCAGCTCTGTACCTGAACGCAAGTTGTGTACGACAATAAAGACGAGCTTTGCGTATAAACCTTGCAGTGCATGGATAGGTTTAATTAATGTTATTTACTGCTTTCCTAGTGACGCGGCATGAGTACGACTTGGTTATGAGCGTTGACAAACATGTACGGCTAGCCAAGGAATCAGCTACTCATCGCAAGTAGATTCTCTCACCCTTTCCTCCTAGAGCATGGGACAAGTACGACTTGATTACGAACATCCACGGATGTGTATGGCTAGTCAAGAAATCAGCTGCTTATCACACATAGGTTAGTTAAGTGCCTCAGTACGACTGCTTCAAGCACGTGCATTACGTGTGGTGATCCCAGTAATGATTAGCGTTTGGTAAGCCACAGTTTCACAGTTTAGGGTGTGTACGGTAAGTGGGAACGGATGCTGACGCTAGGACTTAGTGTTGTAGTTAGAATTAGTTAGTTTCTCAACCCTTCACTCTCATAGCATAGGCGATAAACCGAAAAATACCAAAAAAATCATATACCTCAGACTTGCTTAACCATACATCGTGACACATACAAGCAAGCCTGGGAAGACAACGAACGATTAACCCCAAGTGTTTCTTGTGGCGTTAAGGCATTTAGTTTACGAAGTTCGACCGGATCACGCGTACACGCTCGTATTCATATGGTTGAGTGTAGGGGTACCTCGTCACTCATCATTGGCGTCATTGCCGGGGACTAAGTGTTTTTTCGCCAATTGAACATAAGGGATATCACTCACATCGTTGTGAGCTCTAACGAACCTTCGGGTTGATCAGTTAATTAAGAACATAATTAATAGTAAAAATTTGCACACAATTAGGATGGCTTCTTCTCACGAAATCAACTCACCTAAGGACAACACAAGAGATAGTCAGCATCACACGCATAACCAAGACCAGCCATGTCCTAAACAGTATACGATAACTTATACTCATCCCGATGAGTATGTCACTGATTACACTTTTACTCTCCATCAGGATGAACAGTTGCACTAGAGAGATTTGTTTGGTAATATAGTTTTACCACCAGATCGATCTGTTCTGAACATGCTTTTCCATGGATTAGCACAGATTGGCATGCAGGACTTATTCGCTGAATACGTTGCTGGAAGATATCATATAAGGGATTATCATCCCACCGCTTTGCAACGTATGAGGGATGAAAGGCAGGAGAGCCAACATTCATTGTTGAAGGGCAAGGTCCCCCATGTCATTAGTGAAATAGAAGAGGAGGAACCCCTCACAATGGGTTTCTTAGAAAATGATGTTCCTACTCCTCACTCTGGTGAAGAAGTTAGGCATTAGGGCCTTCGATCAACTGTACATGCTACAGGCTCTGATCCCCACGAGCACCAACTGTTCACGGCAAGAACATCCACTCACACTAAGGACAAACACTTAGATCGTTACAATGATCGAGACTGAAGCAGCCGAAGAGAAGGTAAGAAACATCGCCACGGTGATGGATCCCCTTCCTCTTCTCCTTCATCTCACCATTCACACTCTCCTTCCACATCTGGGTGCAACCATCATGAACATAACGGAGAGGGTAAAAGTAAAAACGAAGATGCAATACCTCGACAAGAAGGTCCAGAGGAGTTAGGACAAGGGCAAGGACGTAGGGAGAGTAGGGAACCACCACGAAGACATCATAGACGTCATGAAAGAGGTGATCATGACGAACCCCTACTT
Source organism: Gnetum montanum (assembly GCA_015680685.1). Lineage (NCBI taxonomy): Eukaryota > Viridiplantae > Streptophyta > Gnetopsida > Gnetales > Gnetaceae > Gnetum > Gnetum montanum. The sequence continues at coordinate 174,907 of MNCI01021850.1, forward strand.
GTAACCCGAAGAATGCTAGACATCAGAGAGGTAGTTAGGATCCCCACAAGGCACTTAAAAGATAGTAGGATCAAGCATTTGGACATAAATAATATCCCACGTTTTGAAGGGGGATACAATGCTGATCCTCAACATCATTTACAGGCATTCCATGATGCCTGTGCCTTGCAGAACATAGATAATGAGTGGCAAAAGCTCAAGTTGTTCCCAAGGACACTCATCAAAGAAGTAGAGAGCTGGTACCGGTCCTTAGAACCAAAAACCATCAGGAGGTGGAGTACGATGCTTGAACTATTCAACAACAAATATCAGACGTACTCCAGAGTGTCCAATTTGCAGAAGCAGATCCAAGGCTGGAAACAAGGTGCTTATGAACCCTTGGATGCTGCCATGGCCCGTTACTATACACTGCTACATCGTTGCCCGGGCCATGGGTACGCTAAACGAGATCAACTTCGCCACATCATGGATGGGCTAAGAAATGAAACGAGAAGAACTCTTGGGACTTACGCCCAAGGGAGACTTTCTCAACTAAGAGCCCATGAAGTTGAAAGTTTGTTGGAACAAGTAGCGCAAGAAGAGGGTGAGCTATGGAAGAGAGAAAGTGCAGAAGAATACAATTGCGATCCCTCCCTTTGCAAGAAGGGAGTGAAATTTTGTGATGAGGAGGATGAGTAACCACTCGAAGAGTTGGTGAACCGGAAAATCGTGCTAATCCAAAAGCTAACAACCGAGGTATCGGCTAAGGTAGAACAAATGTGGGATTCATTAGACTCAAGAATAGAAACAGTCTTGAAAATCGTAGAAGAGTCTAAGGTTGAGCAAAGTAGTGA
>MNCI01021850.1:185195-210222 GCA_015680685.1 Gnetum montanum
CTCTCTCTCTGCTTTCATCGGTTGTCTTGAAACTCCTTTCACTATCAAGAAACTTACTTTCCTAAGTTCCCTCAAAAGAGCAATTAGAAATTTATAACTTAACATTACCCATGAGAATTGAGCCCATAGCTTAGACATTCCAAATCAAGGATGCCCATTAGATCCTTTACCTTAGCTTATGTGTGAGTGGGAATTTTGGTACTCATCCCAAATTTCTTTTTAAAAACTACTTATCTCATGGCACTTGCCCATGAAGATGTAATGTGGCAATTGTGTGGTTTTGCAATGCATATTCATTGTACGCATTGCAAACAAAAAATTCAAAGTGGCCTAAACCATGTGCTTTTGTGTTGTACATGATGATCAGAGAATATGCCACATACTTTGATAAACATAATTTAGCTATTTTTTACTTACTTTGCAATCTTATCATTGTAATTTTGTATAATTTTGGGGGGTTTTGGAACTTGAAATAATTGAAACATAAGTACATCCCCAGATTTATAGAAGTTTATAACCCAATGTTAGTAAAATCAAATCTATGACCTAAGGTTACTATGCCAAGACCTATACCACTAAGCTAACACTTGTAATTTTTTATAATTTTGACACAAATATTTCACATGACATCGCATCACATATAAGATCATGTGCATCAACCATAAAGCTCATGGTTATCCAACCTTTAAAATCCTAGTAGGATTGTGGTACCTAAGTTTCTTAGAAAATGGAAGTTTACTTTGCCTTATATGCGAGTGGGATATAAATAAATAAATAAAAAGGAAAACCTACTTATTTGATTTGCAATGAAAATGGTTATGTCTATTTTCTTTAGGGTGTAAAGAAATCTATGATATGGATGGTGGCCCATGTATGCAATGCTAAAACTATGACTGGCATGAATAAAACCATGATCAGGATGCATGATGTTCATTCAACCATGTATGTATGACATGAATGGACATGGAAAAATGCAATCCATAGTTATTCGCAACCAACATTATGAGAATAAGCCTACCTGTAGTTTGTCACAACACATGGGAAGATTGGAGTTTTGGAAAACCTTGTGAAATTCATCCATTTGCAGTCTCCATTAAAAGCTCACTGAAAGAACCTCAAATGACCAAAAGCACCGATTTCCACTATAGCGCAGATCATTGGAAGTTGAACCCTTTCCGGTGGCATCTGTGAATAGACTGTGATTGGTAATTCCTCACAATCCATTGTAAATTTATGCTAGAAGCCCTTCAATAATCTAGAAGCCTTGATGCAATTATGAATGCACGCTACCAATTGCATTATGCCTTCCAAAAGCAATTGTAGGCATGCTGGTGGATGCACCCTTGCAATCTATGTAAACATCCTACTGGTAGCACATCCATAGAAAGGAAGTAGCAATTTCCAAGTAACTGGTGATCAATGAAAATAAGGTGTGCTACGAGCAGACTACTACTAGTAGTTTCTTGCAGTTTATTAAAAATCTATGCTAGAAGCTTTTTTATCATCCACAAGCCTTGATGCAAGTGTAAATGTGTGCTACCAGTTCCATTAGGACTTTCGAAAGTAACTACTAGCACATTGCTAGACACACCCCTTCATAGTTTGTGTAAAAATCCTACCAAAAGCACATTTGCCAAGCAGTAGTAGCGATTTTGAAGTAATTGGTGATTAGAAGAAATCAGGCATCTTCCAGGCCAACTGCAAGCAAACTGCTACTGGCAACCCCTCATAGTGCATTATAAATCTGTGTTGGAAGTCTTCAGATCATCCTAAATCCTCCCTGTAAGTGTGAATGCATGCTACCAGTTGCAGTAGGACTTTTACAAGGGACTACAAGGTTGCTGCTAAGCACACCCCCTTGCAGTGTGTATAAATATTCCACTGGAAGCGCATTTGTAGATCAAAAGAAGTGGTTTCCAAGTAACTAGTGATCAATGAAAGCAAGGTAGCTTCTGAGGCCCACTACAAGATGATTTCTAGATGCATCCCCTCACATTGAGTGTAAATACCTCCCTGGAAGCACGTCCGCAAATAGGAAGCAATGGTTTCCAAGAAACTAATGATCAACAAAAGTAGAGTGACTTCCAAAGCCTACTGCAAGTACATTGCTCAACACGCCTCCTTATAATGCATTGTAAATCTAAGTTGAAAGTCTTCTGATCACCCGAAAGCCTCTATGCAAGTGTGAATGTGCACTACCGATTGTAGAAGGACTTTTAAAAGTGACTGTGAGGTTGACTGTTAGATGAACCCCCTTACACTATGTGTAAATACCCCACTGGAAGTGCATATGTAGATAGAAAGTAGTGGTTTCCAAGTAAATGGTGACAATGGAAGCTAGTTGACTTCTAAGGCCTATTGCGAGTACATTGCTCAATGCACCCCCTCGCAATGCATTGTGAATCTATGGTGGAAGTCTTCTAGTCATCCAAAAGCCTTCATGCAAGTGTGAATGTGCACTACTAGTTGTAGTAGGACTTCCAGAAGTGACTATGTAGTTGACTGCAGGATGCATCCCCTCACACTGTGTGTAAACATGCCACCGAAAGCTCGTCCACAGACAAGAAGTAGTGGTTTCCAAGTAAATGGTGATCAACAAAAGCTAGGTGACTTCCTAGGCCTACTAGAAGTTGACTACTAGATGCACCCCCTCACAATGTATTGTAAATCCAAGTTGAAAGTCTTCTTATCACCCAAAAGCCTCCATGCAAGTGTGAATGTGCACTACCAGTTGCAATAGGACTTTTGGAAGTGACTATGAGGTTGACTGCTAGATGCATCCCCTTGCATTATGTGTAAATAACCCACCAGAAGCACATCTGCAAACAAGAAGCATCGATTTCCAAATAACTAGTGATCAACAAAAGTAGGGTGACTTCCAAATCCTACGGTGAGTACGTTGCTCGATGCACCCCCTCGTAATATGTTGTAAATCCAAAGTGAAAGTATTCTAATCACCTGGAAGCCTCCATGCAAGTGTGAATGCACACTACTAGTTGTAATAAGACTTCTGGAAGTGACTGCAAGGTTGTTATTGAATGCACCTCCTTACACTATGTGTAAACATCCCACCTAAAGCATGTTCGTAGAAAGGAAGTAATGGTTTCTAAGTAAATGGTGATCAATGGAAGTAGGATGACTTCTAGAGCTTACTGTGAGTATGCTGCTCAACACACCACCTCATAGTGCATTATAAATCTAAGCTAAAAGTCTTCTGGTCATCTAGAAGCCTATGTGCAACTATGAATGCACACTATCAATTGTAGGAGGACTTTTGAAAGTGACTATGAGGTTGTTGCTAGATGCACCCCCTCACACTATGTGTAAATATCCCACCAGAAACGTGTCTGCAAAAAGGAAATAGTGGTTTCCAAATAAATGATGATCAATGAAAGCTGGGTCACTTCTGAGGCCTGCTGCTAGATTCACCCCCTCATAGTGCAATATAAATATGAGCTAAAAGTCTTTTGATCACCTGGAAGCCTTCATGCAAGTGTCAATGTGTGCTACCAATTATAGTAGGACTTCTAGAAGTGACTATGAGGTTGATTGCTAGATGAACCCCCTCGCACTATGTGTAAACATCCTACCAAAAGCGTGTTTGTAAATAGGAAGTAGTGGTTTCTAAGTAAATGGTGATCAATGGAAGCAAGGTGACTTTCAAAGCCTATTGCAAGTATGTTGTTCAACGCACCCCATCAAAGTAAATTGTAAATCCAAGCTGAAAGTCTTCTGATCACCTAGAAGCCTCCATGGAAGTGTGAATGCATGCTACTAGTTACAGTAGGACTTCCGAAAATGACTATGAGGTTGTTGTTGGATGCACCCCTTTGCACTGTGTGTAAATATCCCACCATAAGCGCATTTGTAGAAAGGAAGCAATGATTTCCAAGTAAATGGTGATCAACAAAAGTTAGGTGACTTTTAGGGCCTACTACAAGCACGTGGTGTGATGCACCCCCTTGTAGTCCATTGTAAATTAAAGTTGGAAGTCTTTTGATCACCTAGAAGCCTCCATACAAGTGTGAATGGGCACTACTAGTTGCAATAGGACTTTCCAAAGAGACTGCAAGGTTATTTTTGGATGCACCCCCTTGCGCTATGTGTAAATATCCCACTGGAAGTGCTTCTACAGATTAGAAGTAGTGGTTTCCAAGTAACTGGCGATCAACAGAAGTAGAGTGACTTCCAAAGCCAATTGTGAGTACGTTTCTTGATGCACCCACTCACACTGTGTGTAAATATCCCATCAAAAGCACATTCATAAATTGGAAGCAATGGTTTCCAAGTAACTCATGATCAACGGAAGTAGTGTGACTTTTAGAAGTGACTGGGAGTTAGATGTGAGCCATAAGTTTTGAAGAGGATGTAAGAGGATGAGAAACACATCAACTCGCACCTACCTGAAAAAAGTATACATATAGCAAACGAACAAAAAATAATAACTAAGGTTTCATATTGTGACCTTGCAGCTAGTTGAAGAGAAGTAGAGAAAGAAGGTTTGCGGTGATTTCAAAGGTGTATATGGAGGTTGATTTAAATTTGTAAGTTGTCTTTAACATTTTCAATGTTTGTAGAATGTGGAATTATTTTTTCAGTTAGCATCCAAAAATCATTTTTTTTTACATGCAAGGAAAGCAAGAGCATGGTAGTTTCTTAGAAACAGCATGGCAATAAGAAATACAAGATCCAACAAATGGCCCTTTTTCACAAAATGAAATAAGATGGTCCTATTTCTATATGATGCCTTTGCTTGAATATACAGAGAAAGAATGGATGATTTTATTGCAAGCAAACAGAGAGATACAATGTTTCCGTGTGTATTTTTCCATAGGAAGAAAAACTAACAAAAATGAAAAAAGAGAACTTGCTCCTAAGCAAACCACTACACTTGTCATACACGGTAGGTTTTCTTAAATTTCCAATGTCCTCAATGATGTTTATTATATATTTTGTATACTGCATATTTTCAAATTCCTACTTGATGTCCATGTATATACATGAATCAGTTATGATTGTTCATATGCCTTGAATGTTACTGTAGGGGTGGCACCTACGGAAAGAAGAAAAAGAAACAAAACTGGTAGAAAGACTGGTTGCTGATGTAATTTCATCGTATGCATTATGTGTGGCACTAAGCATGTTGCATGCATTATATATAAAGAAATGAATCATGTTGCCATGTCAAGAGCTTATTGTCACAGCTTGCTTAATTCCATGTCAGATAAAAGAGATGCTTAGTCAGTACATCTTTCCCCTAAGATACGTCAAAAGATAGTGTCATTATGGAACCAAGGATTTCCAGTAGATATGATTTATGAGAGATATATTAAGGATCTATTCAATGAAGAACAAGAATTCAAGGTGTCTCAAAAGAGGGACATGTTTCTTCTGAAAAATGACATTTACAATATTTGCTAAGATGTTACATTGGAATACAAAAAAGGTGAGCATGATAAAATTAGCACGAGGTTATGGTACAAAAGCACCACAAATATCTTCTTTTACTATCAAGAGGAGAACATCAAACAATCTATCCCAACAACCATCAAGTTGCAATTACCATGGATGCTAAAAAAGATGGTAAGTCTATCTCAAAACAACATACTTGCCATGGATTCAACCTTCAACACCAACAAATATGGAGCAAGTACATATTTGAGGTATTTTTAAGAAACCATGTATCAAGAATATTTTGTGTTTCAATTGGCTCATTTTTCTAATAAAAATAGTATTTTTATAAACAACTCCATATTCACACAATCATGGCTTTTGATTCATACTACAATGGACTACTTGTAGCATGGGTGATCTCCTCCAAGGTTATAGAGAGGGATCTCACAACTTGGCTATTCGAATTAATGAGAAGATGTAGGTCCCAAGAGCCACAATAGATAGTAAATGCATTCATGCTAGATGATTCAAAAGCTAAAATGAATGTTGTAAGGTAACAATTATAACACTGAATTTTAGTTTGTTATTTTAAAGCTTAGCTCAAAACATGGAGATATCATAATTAAATGTGAAGCATTATGTGAAATATTCTTTGAAATAGGATACTTGGTACAAGGTATCCAAGGTGTTCTCCTTCAGTATTTTCTATGAGTGTAGATGGTCCAACCTTGGTCATTTTTGCAAGCATTCAATGAAAGTTCTGATATTAGTCAAAGGATATACAAGTGCATATAAGTTCATCTTCAAAGATGAGTATTTTGATTGAAGACTTCCTTTTGAGTTAAACTCATTTATGTCTCATGAATTTCCAAGCCATGAAGAGGCATCACAATTAGGGATGACACCAGAGACAATCGAATCAAGCACCAAGAAATCAAATATCAAAGAGGTACAGACTACAACAATATCTTTCCATGAGCAAAACAAAACAGATGTTTAGAAATCAAATGAGCAATTCGAAACATTTGAAAATAATGCAGATGAAAGCTTGATAGAAAAAATAGCAAAAATAAAAAAGGCATTCAAATATTTTACAAAGAATATGCCCACAAATAAATACAATGTTCTTGATCTTCTAAAATATGTTGAGTGGATTCAATCTAAGTTTTTGTTCTCAATAAATGAAAATGGTTTGTCAAGTATTAAAAGATTCTCAAGTTGGGACAACCCTACTATAAATCAACACCAAAATTCATCTAATCCAAAATGTCGTAGAAAACTACTTATAGAAGTTAGAGACACATTCTAGGTCTACTAACCTATATTTGAATATGCAATTTATGATTTATAATTGTAAGAATATAACATTTGTTATTTTTAACTTGTAGAATGCCATGAAGATCACCAAGGTTGTAACCAAAACTCATCTCCCTCACAATCAAATATGCAATAGTTGAATACCCAGGTTGCATGATGGAGAGAATTTTATGTCATTGGTTGACTTTTGGATTGCTTAGAGCACATAATTTTTGTCTCAGATGCTAAAAATTTTATCCTACTGTGTTCTTTGTTTGTAATTTTATGCTAATTGAAACTGATATAAATATTGAAAAAGGTTTCTATCTATTTTTCTAGTTTTATATACAAATTTTTTGGCAAACTCCAAGGCTGCTATAGATAGAAACCACTAGCACCATTAATATCTATGTTTCACATGATGCTTACAATTTATTTTTGTGACTACATGCAACCTGCATGAACCCATTAACTACAACTAGAAAGTATTTCTTAACGGTACGAGCTAATGCAATTCGCAACATCGTAGTTTACACTGGCTGACTATGAGACCAATGTGAAATGTAGGCAATCCCATTAATATTCTTTAGACTGCAAGTACCTACTAATCGCAATATCAAAAAAAAATTATGCATCATAGCATGTCATGAGGAACCCAGATTTCTATTTCAAACTACAAGGTTGCTATTTCATGCATGATCCTCACACTATCTTGTATGACTATGGTTTGGATAATTTGTTGTGCGACACATGCATCAAAGTTATACTATGAGTTGAATGTGATCCGCATCAACTTGCATCGCACATAAAATGTGAATAATAAAAATAAGGCCTTCATGAAAACAATACATTACAACCATTACAACCAAGCCCGCAACAAACCACAAAGATGCAGAGTGCGAAGAGTGGGACATCCTCATTGCTGCTAGAGAAATATAATAGTAGAAATAGTGGTTGCCTACAACAATGATAGGTAGGATGTGTTAAAACCTATGAATTTTTCTATTTATGTTGTTGATTTTATTGTCCATGTGTTTTTTGTGACTTCATGCAAAGAAAAAATTTGAAAGAGGTGCATATGTAGACTTCTAGAACTTCTTCGTTTCATTGCTCATGCCTTCTAGTATTGTGAATTTGGTTGTAATTTGAAGTTAATATTTAGGACAAGGGTAGAGTTACTATGAATCCAATACTGTGTCAATTTACCAAAGATAGCCAATATGGGATTCATAAAGGTATGTTTGGTAACGTGTGTTAGTCAATGCTTTGTTCAAAGATTTGAATGTCTATAAGGGGAAACAATGATGGCTAGGGTTCTGTTGAATATGTTAAACTTTTGTGCATCTCTTTTGTTTTGGGTATTAATTCAGTTTATGCTCAATTTATGAACAATGGTTTTTGTAATGAGTAATATGCTATGCCAAGGATTGTTTGCTCAAGTTTCAAATGCAATAAGCATTTTTCACTTACCTTATTGGTACACAATTACATAATTTATACCATCTATCCATTATCATCTTCTTAGACATGTCCAAATTAACTTGAAAACTGTCTCGTTAGAAATGTCATTAACCACTTCCTCAACTATTAGGATGCATTTGTTATACACTCTATAAGCATTGCTTATTATTGAATAACCAAGGAAAAAACCTTCAAATTTAATATCAATTTATCTTAATTCATCTTTGCTTTTCAAACAAAAGCATTTGCAAGTAAAAATTGTTAAGTAATTTGCCTTGGATTTATTACCATAATAAAGCTCAGACAGTGTCTTTATGATGTTGGATCTAATAAGAATCGAATTTAAAACATAGTATGTTATCTTTATGGCTTCTCCCCAAAATGATTTTGATAAATTTTACTCATGGAATAGGGTTCTTGCCATTTCTTGAAGCACTTGGTTCTTGTATTTAGTAACTCCATTTTTTCAAGGTGTTCTAAGAACTAAGATTTAATGCTTAATGCCTTCATTATCACAACACTTAACAAAACTGATAATGNAGTGACATTGAAAAAATATAGGGGAGCTAGAGTGATGAAGTGGCCAAGTGCATCCTCCTACTTTGGTTGCACCCCTTGGCATTTTCACAAGAAAAAANATATTAGACAATCCTTCAATGATCTATTTTTTGATAGCTTAGGCTTTCAAAGAAATAAGTGGTCTATTTTTCTACGTCACAACCAGTTGTCTTCTTATTAGCTAATTAAACACTTCAAATTATATCTACTCAATTCACAATTATCAATAATATATACATTACTAGATCTATGTCCTATGAGGATTACCTCGTCAATTTTAACATCCTTAATAATTTAATGGTTAACCTAAAACAAGATAGCAATGCATAATGTGGCATAGAACTGATGAAATTGATGCTAGTACATAGTGAATTTACAACATAGTGGTTCATACAGCAACTTGCACAACAAAAATAGATGTTTTCAATTTCCATGAACAATCAAAGAAAAAAAAAGAACTAGTAGCATGAGTGCTACCAAATAAATCTCACATTCAACAACATGCATGACTACTATGCCCATTTATGCATCACACTTTTTTTCTTGTGAAAATGCCAAGGGGTGCAACCAAAGTAGGAGGATGCACTTGGCCACTTCATCACTCTAGCTCCCCTATATTTTTTCAATGTCACTTTCTTATCCATCTCCAATAACTTGTAAAGATATTCATCATCTACTCTAAATACAATAGACTCTTCCTCCTCCACATACATAACATCAAATGGTCTGCCTTCCCAAAGAACTCGTAATCTCCAAGCTTCTACCTCTTTCTTGAAACTTTTTTTTTTGTTGGGTTTGTAGAACTTTAGCATCTCATCATGAGTATAATAATCAAATGCAATTCTTGATGGCTGATCTAAAGACTAAGGCAACTTTCTCATGGCTACAATTTACAATTTCTTCATACTTGATATTCAAAGGAAATAATTACCTTGTCGTTCAATGCGGGCTTGGGTTTTTCTCATTGAACTTGTTCATTAAGTAGGAGTATTTAAAGATGGCAAGTGCTACTAAGTGCATTGAAGAAATATAAAAGTTAGGCATATATGTTAATTGGTTAGTGGTTGTAAACAGGACACTTAATGTAGCATTACAATTATTTATTTTGAGCATTTAACATATGGCAATGGGTAGGCTTATAGCTTAGATATATATCGATTTTTTAGATAATTTTTAATTATTTTTATTTTTTATGCTTTACATTTTATCTTCACAAAGAGGCAGTACACAACCAATTGACCAAAGAAAGTCTAGTAGACTACAAGGGCAAGAGGCCAATAGGCATACCCAGGGGCCACAACAAGTTCACTCCTAGGCTATTACATAAGATGCTCACAAAGAGCAGAAAGAGATTCATAGCATCCATGAGTAACAAGCACAGGAGGAACATTAGCATTGGGAGGCATAGTTTAGAAGAGCCTTGATATGAAGTCCTAAGGACTTCAGTTCAATGTTGCAATTGGTATGGCCAAAGATGCATGCCAAGCTGATGAGTGGTGAGGTACCCCTACACTCAACCATATGAATACGAGCGTCTCACGCGTAATCTAGTCGAACTCCAAGGACTAAGTGCTTACGCGCCTTAATGGAACACTTAAGGTTAATCAATCGTTGTCNTTATCAAAAAGTTCATCTTTATTGCCATACACAAATGTGTGCTTAGGTACAATTTGCTCGAACAAGGGTCCGTTCACTTTAAGACTCCTACTGCGGGCACATGGAAATTATTCTAACTCTGGAATGGAAAAACTACTATAGTTTGGCTAAGGGTCTAAGTCTAGATGAGTGAACAAGGGAAAGCCACCTCTTATTTATAGATGTTGCGGCAGGCTACGATATTGTGGATGCGATATCATGGCTCATCATACCCCCATGACTGAATCAAAACTCGTCCTTGAGTTCCTTACAAAATATTGGGAAGGTATGGGATTATTAACTTGAATGACACTAATGGTGAATGGGGTGACATGTGAACGGATCATCATTACAATACATGACAAAATTAGTGTTCATGGCAACAAGAGTGAACACTATACACATTTGACATCCAATCGTATTTGGCAGCTAAGAGAGAAGAGAGAAGAGAGAGAGAGAAAAGAAGAAGAAGTCTGTTGCTGCCAACGCCAAAATTGCACTTTTCGTTGTCCATCCATAAGCGTGCCATCGATCTTGTTCCTTGCATAACCGCTCCAACACCAGTCCATTCTAAGTGTTCCCTCCAGATCCAATCTATTGTTGTATAATTGCCATCTGCACACGCAACACAGTCTTATATTAGCAAGGGTAAATGAATCACAATGTAGTTGATACCTTGCCTAGGTGAAAAATCCATTGGTTGAGTTGTGGTATGGCTGATGCGAATTTTGGAGATATAACACTAGTGACTACCCAAGGTGTAGGGGTTAAGAGAAAATAGAAAAAAATTGGACCAGGACCCCCATAACTAAGAGCGAACCTCCGGTAGTGATAGAATGGAAAAATATAAGGAATAAGAAAGATGGAGAAAAAGAAACAACAGCAACACCGATGAAATGGATGTCAGAGATGGAAATCAACAAAGTAAATGTTGATTGCGGGAATGTTTAAGGGAAAGAAATTAACTGATGCACCAAATAGGAATGCCAGTGGGTCCTCCCCAAAGTAGGCTCATGCCCTTAATGCCCTGACAATCCCACATTCAAAGAGTCCGTAGGCTCTAGAAATGTCATTTGGAAGCAAGAGTTAAAGTCTTAACCACAAGATTTTACCAAAAAGAAAACAATGCATCAACCAAAATATGGACTATTGATACAACTGGCAATGAGGTGAAAATGGAGAAAGAAGGACGGAAAGAAGAGAATGGAATGGAGTCTCAAGAATAAGGTGGTGTACAGCCCCTTGTGTATTAATGGTTAATGTGACTTAGTAGATCTCATTTCAACTCCAACCTCAAACAATCCACATCCAGTGACTTTGCATTAATACATTTGGCTAATCCATCCACCTGAAGTAACAAGAATGCCTCTGCCAAAAATTCACCACCATTCTGACGAAACAAGAAAGGAGAAAGTAGGAAGCGAAAGAGGGCCTTAGTTAGAGGGAACATGTTTGTTTAGTTCCATAACCAATGCTTGTAGCCCAGATGATTATTTCATCTAAGGGATGTGCTTTGAATTCCAACTTTTCACTTTTCACTTGTTCTGTTTTCTTTTCTTTTCTTTTTTTTTTTGCGTGAGAACCACACCATGGAAAGACTTATTATTTTTATTGGTTCAGCTTCCCAATATTGGAGCAATCGTTAAAATGGTAAGGAAACTCAAGAAGGAAACATCCAAGCACCCAAGAGAATGGCTAGCACAAATGCATCAAGTTCCCTTAAAGTCACACCCTTTTCAGTCCTTGAGTCCTTCCTTAGTTTGAGAAATGCCCAATCACTAATTCGTTGATAGCTCTTATTATTTAAGGAAATGGATTGTACAGTTCCAAGCCAAGAGAGACCATAGAAATTCATGGGTGCATGGATGACATGGACTCATTGCCTGTTATATCAAAAGAACCATACCTTAGTATCAACATCATAACTCAAAGGGAAAAACCAAACATTAGCAATCAATAGAATACAATTCATACCATCATCAGGGGCACTTATTAGGTGACAAACTTAACAAAATAAATAAACACACAAATAAACGAAAAAGTATGAACAATGTTGCAAAATAAAAACAAGAAAAAGTAAACAAATTTGTAAAACAAAAACTTAAAAAGGAATTGAGGGCCTTGACTTGTCAGCATAGGTGTCCATCTTCCCCATGACTAAGTTGAAAGGAGGAGATCCGAAATAATGAGCGAGGTTGTCCTCTCTCAGAGGTATTATGTGCACCGATTATTCTAAGTTCATGAAAGGGTTTGATTTATTGCACATTGATCAGTAATCTCTTATCATGGCTTTCAGGTTTGTATATAGTCATGGCCCCTAAGGGAAAGGTTGTATGAATGATATAAGGCCCTTCCCACAATGTTTGAAATTTTGTGCATTGTGGCACATGTGTGGGGTTCCAGTAAAAGACCTTATCTCTTGGTTGGTACTTAACCTTTCAAATTTTGAAGTCATGACGTTGTTTGTTATGTGCCTTGTGCAACTCATTTGATGACAAGGCAACCAATCGATTTTCGTCTAGCATATTTAGAGTTGCCAATCTTTGTTTTTGTGCTAGATCAAGGTCAAGGTGGAGGTCACATGCCATGGATAGTGTACGGAGCTTGGTTTGAATTGAAAGCCTTGGAATTTTTTCGTATACTAACTTGTAGGGAGAATAGCCTATAGGGAGTTTCCAAGTGGAGCGGTATGCCCAGAGGGCATCATTCAATTTAGTGCTCCAATCTTGCCTATATTTGCTAATTATCCTTATTAATATTCTAGTAATCTCCCGATTCATGACCTCGGCTTGGCCATTAGCTTAGGGGTGATAAGGTGTAGTCAATTTATGTTCAACCCCTAAGCGTTGCATCAACTTTCGAAAGGTTGCACCTGTGAAGTGTGTTCCATTATCCGAGATAAGTGCACGTGGCATACCAAACCTATTTACGACTTGTTGTTGCACAAATCGTGCAGCTATAGATGATGTGTAGTTCGTAACAGTAGCTACCTCAGCCCATTTCATTAAATAGTCAACAATAACAATGATGTAAGCTTTTCCATTTGACATTGGTGTAATGGGCCCCATAAAGTCTATTCCCCAAATGTCAAAGGGTTCTAAGGGTTGAATCCATTGTTGCGGACCCTCCATTGTAGCAATCATTCCCCCATCACGTTGACAGTGCTCGCAGGATTGGACAAATTGATGGGTGTCCCAAAATAATGTTGGCCAGTAATATCCTGCAAGCAGGATCTTAGTAGCCGTTCATCTCCCTGCATAGTGACACTTATAAGAGCCCTCATGAGCATCTTGGAGAACTCTTAGTTGGTCCACATCGGGCACACACCATCAAACCAAGCCATTAGGACAGACTTTGTAAAGTTGTCCATTGATCTCCATGAAGTACTTAGCTCTATGAAGAAACTATTGTTTCTTCCTAAAGTCTAGCTCCTATGGTGTTTTTTGGGAAAGGAGATAGATGAGAATGCTACTATACCAATTCGTTTATATGGGTTGGTTATTCACTACACCGGCAAAGAGGGCTTTGTCAAGAAAATGATCGGATATGGCATATTCATCCTCTTTGCTATCCCAGTGCAATCGAGATAAATGATCTACAACTACATTCTCGATGCCCTTTCAATCGATCATTGTTAGATCAAACTCCTGTAGGATTACCAGCCATCGTATAATATGAGGGCTAACCGTTGGCTTGTTCATGAGGAACCTGATTGCACTATGATCCGTATGGATGAACACTTTGTAACCTAATATATAGTGCCTAAACTTATCCGGTGCAAACACTACAACCATTAATTCTTTTTCTGTAGTTGTGTAGTTAAGTTGTGCACCGACGATACTCCTACTTGCATAGTGGATGTAGTAAGGATGTTTTTGGTCATCTAACTGTGTAAGTACGGCTCCTAAGGCATAATTGGATGCATCAGTCATTATATGGAACAGTCTAAACCAGTCAGGGGCTTGTAGAATGGGAGTTTCCACAAGCTTTTGTTTCAAAGTTTGGAATGCTCATTCACATTCCTTGGTTCATTCAAATGGTGCATCCTTCTTTGTTAGTTCTACCAATAGTCTGGAAATCTTGGAGAAGTTCTCAATGAATCTCCTATAGTAGCTAGTGTGTCCAAGGAATGAACGAATTTCTTTGACAGTTTCTGGTTGTTGGGTGATTCCTTGGATGACCTTAACTTTATTTGGGTCTACCTCTATTCCTAAATGTGAAATCTTATGCCCAAGTATTACGCCTTCTTGGACCATCAGATGGCTTTTCTACCAGTTGAGCCTTAAGTTGGTTTCTACGCATCTTTTTAGCACTTTCTCTAACTAGTCCAATGCTTGATCAAAGCTTGTTCCATAAGTAGAGAAGTCGTCCATAAAGACTTCCACTCTGTTTCCTATCTACTGTTGAAATATGCTTAGAACTAGACATTGAAACGTGGAAAGAGAATTGCATAAGCCAAATAGCATTTTTTTATATGCAAACGTTCCCCAAGGACTAGTGAACATTTTCTTAGCTTTATCTTCTGGTGCTATCCATATTTGGTTGTATCCACTATATCCATCCAGAAAGCTATAATAGCAATGCCCTGCTATGGTGTTTAAGACTTGGTCAACGAATGGCAACGGAAAGTGATCCTTGAATGTTGCCATGTTCAGTAGCCTAAAATCTATACACACCCTCCATTTGCCTCCCTTTTTAGGCACGATCACTAGAGGGCTAACCCATTCACTATCAACAATGGGATATATGAACCTAGCCATAAGAAGTTGTTTTATTTCTTCTTTTACTATTTGCTTCAATTTTGGGTTTAATTGCCTCTGCGATTGTTTTCAAGGTTTCATGGAGGGGTCCGTGTAAATCCTATTCTGGCATATCCTAGGATCTATTCCAGTTAACTCTAGGTATGGCCAGGCAAAGGCTTTTGACCACTTGTTTATCACTTTCAGCAGTCTTTCTTTTTGTTTGGGAAAAAGTCTTGCGTTGATGATCACCGGTTTTTCATTTTCGAGGGTCATATACTCTAGACCAATGGGCAATGGTTTCAAATCTAAGGGCTCTTGTTTAAATCTCTCAACAATTTCCAACTTTCCCCAGTTGATGTTTTCAAGGTTAAATCTTGGTAGTTGACAACGAACTTGCCCCAATGTGTCTATGCTTTCAATGTAAGCACTAGTTATTCCCTCAGTTAGTTCCATGCATGTTAGTGAGTTGCTCTCTTGATCAACAATCAGCCACTAGGTGTCTTCTTGTCGTGTGGCTGCTGCATATAGGCACTTTTGTATATTAATGTCTTGTGCATACCAATTGCATGCAGGCAATGGTAAACTTTGCATAACCCATGATTTCTGCATGCAATGGCACCCCGTGTCGCTATATGCGATGCATAGAACTTTCTTCTTCTCGATCTTTCCAAAAGTGTTTTTCTTGGATATTTCTAGGGAAAGATCGTGGATTCCTAGGCATGCATCTATGGTACTTAGCCATGCTCTTCCCATTATTATTGGGAAGTCCCCCTTACCGTTGTTTACTTGTATCACTAGGAAATCAGCTAGATACGACCACCCACATACAGTGGTAACAATGTCCTCCACCAGTCCCAAGGGGACAGTGATGGACTGATCGACCAGCTCAAGTCGAATGTTACTCTTTCTCAATGGAGATAGGTTCCAGGCTTTATACAGCTCTTGTGATATTAGGTTGACTCCAGAACCTGAGTCTAGAAGATCCTTACATGGTTCATTACCAATGACTTGGAGATAGATTAGAGGACTTCCAAGATCAGAGAATTTCCTAGGAAGGTGGCCCACCTTAATCCAGTCTGTAATGGCATGTGTTAACATAACTGTGTGCGTTAAGCTTGATTTTTGGGTTGAAGGAGGCCCTGAAGCCTTACTTGATAGGGAGGTGTTCAAATGTTCAATCGCTTGTGATGGTGAGGGCTTGATTTGATTGTTGGTTCTAAAGAAAGATCTTTTCTTCATAAGGTTGTCAGAACCAATTGTGAGTTGAGGATTCACAGCCCTCGTGACATTGGGTTGCTGCGGTTGAGTGGGGAGTTCCCCTTACATTCCTGGAGCGGGTGGTAATGGAGCTATCAGTGTGAGAGTTACGAATGGATTTGGAGGATGGTATGTCTATGGGTTATCTCTCCCAGGAGAAGGAGTCCTATAATACTCCCAAGCTTGGTAGTGACGTTGTGGTGTCATGTGACCAACAGAGTCACATGGAGAGATTGGCTGCTGCACGTAGTAGCCATATGGATCCTGTTGCCGGTAAGGGTATTGTTGCCTAGGTGATGGCATCCCCCATGACTGTGGGTATTGCCACTGTTGGTGTTGCTCAATAGGTTGTGGCAGAGTTCCACTTGGATAATACGTTAAAGGTTGGTGGAACTACCTTAGGTTACCTTGGGGATAAGGTAACCTTCGGGGTGCTTGCCATTTGTTAAGTCGTGGGTTAAGTGCATACACCCCAGACTCTTGCAGATGTGAGATTACTGGGCAACATCCCTTAGGATGATCATACTGGCATATCTCACATCCACCGTCATTGTTTGTATTAGAATCCATAACCTCTTCAGTGATAGCCATTTTACCCTTACCTTTGTTACGTGCATGGTCCAAATCCCTCTTTTTCTTTTTTTCATAGTCACTACCTCGCTCCTTAGACTCCTTTACAATTTTAAGAACGGTTTCAACTCTACTATCCAAGGAGTCCCACATTTGGTCTACATTTTTCGACACTTCTGTTGTTAATTTTTGGAGTGGCAAGTTTTTCCTATTCACCATCTCCTCGAGTGGTGACTCTTCCTCCTCCTCATAGAATCTCACTCCCCTTTTTCAGAGGGAAGGATCGCGGTTGTACTCTTCCACACTTTCTCTCTTACGTAGCTCTCCTTCTTCCTTGGCTACTTGCTCTAGCAATATATGGACTTGATGGGACCTAAGCTCTAATAATATCCCTTGGGCATACATTCCAAAGGTTCTCCTGGTTTCATGCCTAAGTCCATCTACGAGATGGCGTAGTTGCTCCTACTGCGAGTAACCATGGCCTGGGCAACGACATAACAGTGCATAATATCTGCCCATGGTAGCATCCAAGGGTTCATGACTTCCCTGCTTCCATCCTTGGATTTGCTTTCGTAGGATGGACACCCAAGAGTACGTTTGATACTTATCATTAAACAATTTTAGCATCATACTCCACCTTCGAATGGATTCTGGTTCTAAGGTCTGGTACCAGCTTTCCACTTCCTTAACTAGTGTCCTTGGGAACAACTTTAGCTTTTTCCAGTTGTTTTTGATATTCTGCAAGGCACATGCATCGTGAAATGCTTGTAAGTGGTTTTGAGGATCAGCGTTGTATCCTCCCTCAAATCGTGGGATATTATTCATGTCTAACCTCTTGATCCTACTATCTTTTTGGTGCCTTGTGGGAATTCTTACGGCCTCCGTGATATCTAACATGCTTCAGGTTGCAAGTAGGGGTTCTTCGTGGTCATTTCGTTCATAGCATCTATGATGTCTACGTAGTTCCCTACTCTCCCTTCTTCCATGCCTTGATTCTCTAGAGTGCCCTCATCCTCGCTCTCGACTCTCTCGTCAAGGTTTCTCACTCTGTTTACCTTTATCCTCACGGTTAGGTTCCTTATGACTGCGTCCTGATACTGAAGGAGAGGGTGAATGTGATGATGAAGGTGAAGAAGAAGGAGAACCATCACCATGACGATGTTTCCTACCTTCTTTTTGGTGGTCTCGGCCCCGATCGTGATTACGATCAAACTGCCTACCCTTATCATGTGTTTGTGTTCCCTCGTTAAACACTTGGTGTTCGTGGGGATCAGATCCAAGATTGTGAATCGTGCAGTGGAGGTTCTGATACATCACCTCCTAACCATCGGTAGGAGGGGGAACATCATTTTGTGGAGAACCTATTGAAATAGGTTCACCACCCTCAATTTCGCGTAAGATGGGTGGAGTGTTATGGGGTCCCTTGCCCTTCAACGATGTATAGTATCTCTCCTGTCGCAAGTCCCTTTGACGTTGCACTTTTGTGGGATGGTAATCCCTTGTGTCATAATCACATTCAAGGTATTCTGTGTATAACGATGACATGCCTACTCACGTGAGAGCATGAAGAAGCATGTTGGGGACTACTCGATCTAGAGGCAACATTATGTTACCCTCCAAGTCTCTCCAACGCAATTGTTCATCTTAATGGAGAATAAAGGTAAAGTCAGGTACATATTCATCATGATGAATATATACCACACAGAATTATTGAGAAACTAGTGGATCTTGGTTACGTGTGTTGTGCTGCTAATTGTCTCTTGTGTTGGTCCTAGGAAGTGAAGTGCTTTTGTGTGAAGAAGAAGACATTTTAGTNGACACTCATATTCGTATGGTTAAGTGTAGGGGTACCTCGCCACTCATCATTGGCGCCGTTGCCGGGGACTTAGTTGTTTGTGCGCTATGTAGAACATATGAGATCATTCATATTGTTGGGATGCTAGAATGAACCCTTAGGGTTGATCAAAAGAAAAATAAGATAACGGTAAGTAGCACACCGAACAAGACTAAAATGTCTTCTTCTTCACACAAAAGCACTTCACTTCCTAGGACCAACACAAGAGACAATTAGCAGCACAACACACGTAACCAAGATCCACTAGTTTCTCAATAATTCTGTGTGGTATATATTCATCATGATGAANTACACCCTGAACCAGTGCAACGCTGCTGGGATTACCAAACGCTACTCGTTATTGGGTTACCAAGCATTACACACATGCTCGAAGTGGTCATACTGAATGCACTTAACTAGGAGAGTTGAGGGTTGAGAGAGATTAATTATCTAGGAAAGCATTTAAATATTTAACAGTAATTAATTCCTATTTAGCTTAGTCCACATGTTGCAAGGTTTATCAAAAAGTTCATCTTTATTGCCATACACAAATGTGTGCTTAGGTACAATTTGCTCGAACAAAGATCCGTTCACTTTAAGACTCCTACTACGGGCACATGGAAATTATTCTAACTCTGGAATGGAAAAACTGCTATAGTTTGGCTAAGGGTCTAAGTCTAGATGAGTGAACAAGGGAAAGTTGCCTCTTATTTATAGATGTTGCGGCAGGCCGCGATATCGTGGTAGCGATATCGCAACTCATCACAAGCTCATTGAGCATTGCCTTTAGTTCATCATGGGTGATGGGCCCAAATATTATGAAGAGGAGGCATGTCGCTTCTACATCTCACATATTTAAGGTGCAGGATCATTTGTGGTCATCCACATTGGTGATTCTGGGTATCCATTAACAAAGGACATCCTAGCAGACACACTTCACATGGCCATTAGTGCACACAAGGAATTTTTCACTGTTGCCACAATAAATAAAAAAACATAGTTGCTTTCCATGATTCCTGAGGTGGAGTCAAATGAGACCAGTTGGCATTACAAGAACTTCTCCCCTAAATAAAGAGTTCTTATGAGGGTTATTCACACCAACCTCATTGTTGTGACTCATCACATGCATGTCATGTCCTCTGCATTGATGATACTGCTTGATTTGGAGGAAGATTATTCCCTCAACTACCCCCACATTCTAATGAGTAGGATTCAAGTCTTAACTATGGATGTAGTGACCATTCCATTTCCATCGATTACATTACCCCTTTTAGGCATTAGCAAATTTTAGCACCTGATCATGATGCAAAGGCGACATAGATGTTCAATGAGGACCAGTTACCTCAATTGGGTTATGCATTCTATACACAATGGGTTCCTGAGTTGTTTCAATGATTTGGTATGGCTCCTTGATCCTCAAGTGCTAAGGGATGGTGGTAATGCAGGATGGGATGAGTTTTATGGTGAGGGTGATCAATCCCAAGCTATCCATGTTTGGCCACTATAAAAATGGCTATCCATGGGGCTACTATTTTTCAATACTAGGAGACAATGGACGCCAAGATGAACACATGCATAGATTGTCTTGTCTCAAGGATTGATGTATTTGAGTCTCAAATGCATCAACATTTTGGCCACGTGGAGAGAAGAAAAACATGTTTTGCCATCAATTGTGAAACCGTAGCCACTTATATATTTCAATAGTTTAGGGTAGTGCATAGAGACAATGGTTCAGGGGAGTTGGTGGATGACACCCTTGATCCAGAGTTGATAGCCATGCCAAACTGGAGCATGCAACAGAGTCAGTACCATTAGATCTGGCTTAGATGAGAGATAACCTTGCTAAGCTGGTTGATGACATAGTTATTGAGGCAAATTTCATGGAGACAGTGGCTGCAAAAGCAATGGAGAAGGATACCTACATCGAGGATGCTAAATAGTCATTCTTGACTCTTATTTTATTTTTTTGTTTACCATGAATAATGGTATGATTATTGTCACAATTGATACACTTTTGCTCAATTTTTGGACATGTTTGTTTGTCATTTGGTGACTTGTTTCTATATATAACATTATGGTTCTTCATAATTAAAGTTAAAGAGTTTGACCATTTCTGCATTACGTATTATTCATTTTTTTAAAACAAATCATTCCAAAGATGCCAAAACAATGAACTAACCTTATCATAACTAAGTAAAATATTGATTGCATTCTTCATTTCTATAGTTGAGAAAACAATTTCCCATTTAAGTTGGTAATATTTGATCTCTCCATTTAGTCAAAATAAGAAATTTGACATACTACGAGGGCATGTGGTTCGCATTCCCTTACAGTAAACAATCTTTATTGAGACATGCAAGTCGCATCTCATGCACCAATAAATTCTTGGTTCTGTTTGACGATGCAAACACCTGTGAGGCGTACTCTAGATGAATCCTATGAATTGCATCTCCCCACACTAATAAAATTAGTTTTTAGTATGTATTGCAAATGACTGTGAGTTGCAATTTTGCAACACATAAGTTTTTTTCAAATGGTGGCTCTCCAAACATGCGACTCATAGTTTCTTGCACTGGTAATAACATGTTTCTATTCTGAACTACGTGTACATGCAAGCTGCATACTACTCACATGTGCTAATTGCAAGTAAGGTGTGTAATGTATGTACTCAGAGTTGAGTAAGAAACCTTGACTTTCACTTAAAATAAGAAAATTAACATATTGTGAGGGCATGCGATTTGCATACCATGACAATAAAAAATCTCTATTGAGATGTGTGCATCACATCCTCATGCATTGGTAAATTATTGGTTCTATTCGATGATGCAATCACCTGTGAGGTGCACTGTAGATAAATCCTATGAATTGCATCTCCCTGCAATGATTAAATTAGTTTTTGGTATGTACTACAAAGAAATGCAAGTTGTAGTTTTGCAATGTAGAAGTTTATTTCAACTGGTTCCTCTCCAAACATGTAGCTCGCAGTTGCTCACACTAGTAAAAACAAGCTTTTGTTCAGTTCTGCGTGCACATGCAAGTTGCATATTACTTACATGAACTAAGTGTGAGTAAGGTGTGCAACGTATGTACTCATAGGGAAGTAAGAAATGTAATACGATAAAATTATGAGAAGCATATTTTGTGTAGAGATTATGACAACTTGCTTGTTTGATGGAAACAATATTAGGAACACATGTTGAACCTTGAAAATTATAGATTCCCTTTTTAAATTTTAGAAAATAATAATTACAATAGGAAACAAATAAACACCATATATATTTCAAATTGGTAATCATCATATAGATACATTGTTCTCACATGTACAAAAAATTTACCTTTCATTAAAGATGCCAAAGAGGCATTTACATCATAGATTTTTTTTACCTCAAAAATGGGATATGGTCCATGCTCACTGTAATCCTCACAGACAAGATGCTAGGACATATTTTTGACCATGGTTGGTCAAGCATTGAACAACTAAGAATATCCCATTTCATGGTATTTCGATACATGGAAACAAAATCACTACTAAATTTTATTTCTTTTCCAAATACTAAATGGTGCATGAACACTATTGTGTACATGCCACAATGAAATCCATTTTCTTGAGTTGGTATGCCTTGCATAGCCATTGTACTCCATTTTAATGATGACTTCTTTTGCTTTTTCTTCACCTCAATTGTGCTCTCATGAATTAAAGAATCACCTTTTAATAAAAAAATCAAGAAACCTTGACACTAACTTTTGAATAGCAACTACATGTTGGGAAGAAGGTAATGAATCATACACATACATTTTACTAGTACATGTGTCTACAACCCTGAGCACCCAATGATCGCTAGTATTGAATGGGATGCAAAATAACCGTAGTACCAATTCAACAAATTCATCCTAATACATTTTGGATTTCACATCTTCAGCAAAGTCCTTCTTTGTCGTGAACACATCAAACTCTTCTTCAACTAATTTGTCGCTTTCAACATTAATCACATCTTTTTGTGGGCTTCTTTGCTTTATGTCCCAATGGGTTCTTTTGGCTATGTTGCATCTAACTCTCCAGAGACTTTGCAAATGCTTGAAACATAGTATTAAATACAAAATATTTTACTAATGCTTGAAAATCAACATTAGCTTTCTAAAGTTGCTTAAGGTACATGATGTACACATCAATGACATCATCATCAAGTCATTATTTCCACCAAAGTTGGTATACAAACCTGAAAGACATTCTTATGACAACAAATGCTGGAAATAGTGACATAACAACCATTTCATTGTCTAAACTACCTGTGACAAGTAACTGGATCACCATCAACTATCATACATGATTGACCAATTGAGGTGATGAAGTCAACAAGCTTCACTATCTGAACTATACTAGAAGGTAGATCCTGACATATCTTGAACCTTATGTAAACACTACTGGGTTGTCAAACGCTAACCATTTCTAAGCTACCAAGTGTCACACGTATGTTCGAAGGGGTCATGCTTGTGTATTTTAATGAGTTTCTTGATTAATCAAAATTAATTATTGCATGAATAACATTAATGTAAATTGCATGAAATCACAATATACAAATGCATAAGAAAGAAAGTCTCAAGTGCTATAAGGATGAATCGAAGAGTTCATTTTTATTGCCAATACAATGCTATGTTCAGGTACATCAATGCTTGAATAAAGATCTGTTTACACTTAGATCTCCTGCTATGGGCACTTGGAAAATATTCTAACTCTCAAATAAACAAACTGTAAGAGTTTCACTACTTGACTACCAAAAACTACTCCCAATCGTGTACCCAGGGGTTGTATGTATAGACCCAGGAGTAACCCTGCGATATTGAATGTCAGATATCTCATCTTGGGCCATGATATTGCGTACCCGATATCATGGCTACTCTGATATCAGAGCATACGAAAAACATGATTCATCATATCCCCATGACTAAATGAAAACTCATCCTCAAGTACAAAAGAAGAGGAACAAGTCCTTTACAAAGTATATTAGGAGGTGTGGACTATTCGACTGACATGTAGAGTGACATAGAGAAAATAGACAAATACAGAAGTGCCCGAGCATACAACATTACAATTGTGTACAAAATTAGGTGTTCATGACAACAAGAAAGAACACCCTCAGATCCAAAGAACGTTGAACCCTCTTGGTAATAGAAGAATGAAGGAGAGGTAGAAGAGATCCAACGATCATGAACAATCTCCTATGAATGATATTGTTGCATCCTCCTTGATGAAGATAGTCCTACTTCCAGTCTATGCTCCCCATTGCAATTATAACAAAATCAAGGATTAGTATATAAAGTGTAACATATAGCAAGTAAATACCTTATCTTGTCAGTGATTTTATCTAGCCAAGTTGTGATTGTGATAGATTGGTTGCTTGATAATGTTAGTGAGAAGATTGACGAATGGGTTAAGTAAGAGAAGTAGTTCATAAAATTTAAAAAAGCTTAACATAAGGAATATTGGAAAGAGGGTATAGAAATTCACAACAATAAAGAGAAGGAATTCACTAAAAATAGTTGTGAAGATGCGTATAATTGGATGGCATGGATGGGGTAAATAAATAAAAAGAATTTGATTGTAACAATGTCTAAGGGTAAAGAACTTAACTTAACCCAACTAAAAGATATGCAAGTGGGTCCTCCCCAAAGTAGGTACAAGCCTTTTATGCCCTCGCATAACTTCAAACCAAGGAGTCCATGGGCACCATGGATGATTAATGGTTACAAAAAGTTAAGTACAAAAACCCAGAAGTAACTAATGGAGAACTCGACACATCAAACCAGAACATTGCATCAAAACATGAAATCGGCAATGAGGTGAGGCATGAAAAGCATAGATGGATGAGAGAGAGAATGGAATGGAGTTCCTAATTATGGTCACATGAAGTCCCTTATGGATTTTGTGATTAAATGACTTGATAGGATCCATCCTCAGTCCAGACCAAAACCAACCACTTTCAGTGACTTTGCATCGACATTCTAAGACTAGTCCATCCTTTGAGACACAAGAATGCTCCCACAAAGTAACCATCATTCCAAATTGGAAAGAAAGTAGGAAGTGAAAAAGGGCCTTAGTTAGAGGAGACAAGACAAGTCCCATAACTAGTGCTTGTAACCCTTTTTATTTGGTCTAAGGGATGTGCTTTGAATTTCCATGTTTTTTTTTTTTGAATGGGAACCACACCATGGAAAGAACCTTGCATTTTTGCATTTATTTTTTCTAAGGGATGTGTTTTGAATCCTCATCTCTTTTTTTTTT
>MNCI01021852.1:0-40236 GCA_015680685.1 Gnetum montanum
TTAGAGCTAATGTTCATGGTGTGGTAATTAACAATTGTATGGAGTGTTTATTCAAGTGGATTGTTTCTCAACATAATTCATGACTATTAATAAAGATCAAGATTATTTCTTACCATTACAACATCTCACTTAGTTTAATTTTACATTTCAACATGATTACTATAATTAAGTCTTTTATATTTTCTCAGCACTTTACTTTTCCAATGTCCTTTAGTAAGGTAGTATAAGAATGACTAGTTTTGAGCAAAATGTGTAGCTATTTGGTAACCTAGCAGTAACTTCACTTGATTTGCTCAATAGTGAATTCACTTGGTAATTCTAGTGACAATTACATTAGCTTAGGATGTGTATGGCAAGCCNAGAGTTCTTGTTTTGACATGATGGTTTGTTGGTATTTATAGGAATGACCATGGTCCACTACATTGCATCTACAATGACATATGTAATGCTACGATGCCATAGATACGATATCATAGGTTGCATAATTACATGTTTAATCATACCCTCATGATTAATTGAAAAGTCATCCTTGAGTTAGAATAAAAGGAGGATAGAGTTTCTTATAAAATTATGGAATCATATACAGATTTCAAGATGATGACTTATATATATGACTAACTCTATTATGAATGTTGCATTGTGGTTCGAATGGTGTTTACAAAATTATCATGCATCACATGATTGACACATATGAAAAAAATAAATTAAAAT
Organism: Gnetum montanum; assembly: GCA_015680685.1. Taxonomy (NCBI): domain Eukaryota; kingdom Viridiplantae; phylum Streptophyta; class Gnetopsida; order Gnetales; family Gnetaceae; genus Gnetum; species Gnetum montanum. The sequence continues at coordinate 712 of MNCI01021852.1, forward strand.
AAAACAAAACATCAAAGCTTAATCTAGCCTTTAGGTTTTTGGTGGTGATGGCTACTATAGTGGCTTCTTTCCTTTATTGTCAGACTTTTAGAATTGATATCTGTCCAAGAGTACCTGAAGCTTATTTTCCTCTAATCTTGGATCATGTATCATATAGGTGAATTCAACAATGTTGGTTGGCATTAGTACTTTCCATGCACATGATTACTATAAAAACATTTTGTTAGCTTTCATATATCAAGTCGCAAATTATGTTCTTTCTTATTCGAAGGCTTTGGCTATCCTTCTTAATTTTTGATAATTAGTCATCCATCTAGCTAGATTTTCTACTACATTTTTCTAATCCTTGTAGCTAGCTTTGATCACTAGTGAGCATCAATGAGTCATGTCAACAAACCCCCATTGATGTAGCCTCATTGACAAGCCCTTATTGATGGGGCCTTTTCTATGTGGTGTTGCCCCGTTGATGGGGTCATGTTGACGTAGTGTTTGCTACATTGATGGGGCCTCATTGACTCAACCCTAGAGCAAAAACTATAAATATGAGTTCCCAGCTATGTTTATGGGGATTCAAGTTATAGTATTAGTAGAGCTTTTGTATTTTGTCTATTTGAAAGTTAAAATATTTTTCCCAAGTACCGGCAACAAGATTCATTGAGTGTATGGATCTTTATTTGAGCACTATTGTACTTGAACCATACTAGTGTGTATAGAAATAAAGACAAGCTTCTTGATGAACCTTGTAGCATTCTGGATAGTTTAACTACCTTATTTATGCATTCATTATTTTTATTAAATATTTAATCAATTAAGATAAATTAGACTTTAATCAATTAAGCTAAATGAATTAAGTACATAAGTATGACTGCTTCAAGTGTAGACACGTATTCACTTGGTAATCCTAGCAGCATTATTGCTTAATGCACCTAGTAGCATAGTGCTTGGTAACCCAGCAGTGGTTACGTGGGTTTAATATGTGTATAGAAAGTGGGATTGGATGCTTATGTTAGGACTAGTTAGAGAACTGTTAGTTAGTTAAATTAAATTAGTCATTAAATTACACATTCTCTCTCTTTTCAAGCACTAAAGCCATAAAACACAAAATGATAAAAATCATATAGTGTGATTACACTTAATCATATCATTATGTTTCAAAAGTGTAATCAGGAAGACAATGAACAACCTTAGGGAAAATTTCACTTCCTAGAAGACTAGAGCACTAGAAAATATAAAGTTTATAGAATTTGACCAGATTGTGTGTGAGTGCTTTGTGATTCGTATGGTTGGGCATAGGGGTACCTTCAACTACTCATCATTGGCATCATTGCTGGGGACTTTTTTTGTTGAAATGTGTGCTATCTAAGTGAACATGATTAATATCATTGGACAAATCCAAGGTCAACATTACTCTCACACGATCTATAATTACAAAAGCACATTGATTATTTTATTTGTTGCAAAATGTCTTCTTCCCATAGGCATGAAGATGTCAAATCATAGATCCCACAAGAGTACGAAGTGATGTATACTCATCTAGATGAGTATGTACTTGACTTCACCTTCATCCTACATCAAGATGAGCAATTGTGATGGCATGATATGGAGGGCAACATTGTAATGCCCCCCGATTGATCTATGCCCAAGACGTTGTTTCAATCCCTTAATAAGTTGGACAACCTCGATCTTCAAGAGGAATACATTTTGAATGGTTATGATACTCGTGAGTACCATCCCACTGAAACACAACGTAGGAGAGATTGACACCAAGAGAAGCACCATGAGTTTATGAAGGAGAAGCACTTTAGTAAACCTTTATTCTTGTTGAACCAAGACGACAATGTGGATCCTTCCCTTGGGGAATCCCAACATGAAGATTTTTCATACTCTATTGTTGGTGATGAGGGTGTGGCCCTGAACTTGTGATCCACTATTCATAAACTAAGTTCAAGAAAAAGTGACAGTCAAGGTAGGGACTTAGGCAAACATCACGATGGCAAGGGATCTAGGAATGGTGGTCATAATGAGCGAAGAGATGGTGGTGGACACCGCGGTGGTGGTGGCTATCCATCTTCCTCTTCATCCAATTCCAAACACTTCTCTTCATCTTCTAGTTCTGATAGAAGCCACTTGAGAAATAATCATGATGAAGGTGATTAGCAGGACAATAATGATCATAGAGCTCACTAAGAATGAAGGGGTGACAAAAACCATCATCATCATCATCAACATAATAATGATGATGAACCTCTGTTAGCAACTTGAAGCATGCTTAACATTGTAGAGGTAGTTAATATTCCAACTAGGCATGTGAAAGACAATAGGATCAAGCACTTAGATATGAATAATGTCCCAAGATTTGAGGGGGGATATAACTCTAATTCGCAAACACATTTACAAGACTTCCATGATGCCTGTGCCTTACAAAACATCAAAAATGATTAGCAAAAACTAAAACTCTTCCCTAGGATACTTATCAAGGAAGTTGAAAGCTGGTATTAGTCCTTAGAACCAGAATCCATTCGTAGAGAGAGTACCATGTTAGAGTTATTTAATGACAAATACTATATGTACTCTAGAGTGTCTAATCTAAGAAGGCAAATCCAAGGCTAGAAACAAGGAACACATGGACCCTTAGATTCCACGATGGGTAGATACTATTCTCTTTTACATTGATGCCCTAGCCATGGTTATTCTTAATGGAAACACTCTACCACATAATATATGGGCTCAGAGTAGAAACCAAAAGAACTCTTAGGATTTATGTCTAAGAGAGATTGTCTAAACTAAGAGCTTATTAGATACAACGGCTTATAGAGCAGGTAGCAAAAGAAGAAGGTGAGTTGTGAAAAAGAAAAAATGCTGAAGAATATAATAGGGATCCTTCCATTAGGAAAAGGAAGACCTAATTTTGCGATGAGGAGGAGTCACCACTTGATGAAGTGGTAAATAGGAAAACCTTGCCCATAGAAAAATTTGTCTATGATATTTCAGCAAAGGTTGACAAATTATGGGACTCTTTGGATTAGAAATTCCAAACTACTATGAAGATTGCAAAGGAATCCAAAGAGCAAAATAGTGATTGTAACCATAGGAGATGGAAAGAAGCTAAATGTGCCTACTAAAGAGGTAAGGGCAAAGCTACTGTAGTAGAAGAAGTTATGAAGATAGACTCTGATGATGATGTTGGATGTGACATTTGCAATATGAACATCTTAAGGGATTTCACCCTATGGTGTCACACTTACAAGAGTCTAGGATGCATGTGTTGAATCCTTGACTAGCACATAGGTAAGCATCTAGATGATTTTCTTATCCTTAAAGTAATCCAAGGCAATTCCACCAACAATAATAAGCTTACTATCCAAGTGAAGCTCTACCACAACCATATGAATAATATCAATAGTAGCACCAACCATAATTGTGGGGAATGCAACTACTAAGACAACAGTATCCTTATAGGAAACCATATACATATGGATACTATGTTTAGCAACCCATCTCTCTAAGAAGTTCTACCAGCCACATCATTCCAAAATCACTATTACCCTCCAAAATACCATTGAACTCATTTACCATCCACTTGAGGGGAGAACACATATCCATACCACCCTTCACATCTATCTACACACATCCCTCCATCCTCAACCTAGTTACCTCCTACTCCATCCATGCAAGGTGAAATTCCTCCATAGCTACAATAATAAAATGCTACAAGGCTTGTACATTCACAACTGGCCTTCCAACTACGTGGTTTGGATAATCGTACTTGGAAATGACCCTTCTTTTGACCGAATAGTCCTCCCAAACCCTCACAACCTAATACAACTAGTCATCCTATATCTCCAACATCCTCATCCTCTACATCAAACACATTCTAGTACCCTTCAAACTAAGTGCCACATCAAATCTGCACTATAATGATAACTCATGTTGTTTTTGATTGGATCAAGGTTGGAAATCTTCCCACAAAAATATTTGACCCAAGAAGTCCTCCCATTTAGTTACAGATTGCTAGACATGAGCCATGTAAGGCTCTTCTTAATTTTGGTTCTGGTGTCAATCTCATCTTCCATGACATGTACAAGGCCTAGAACCTACCACCTCTCAAGAAGAGCAACAACTATTTAGAGTTGGAAAACCAATCAATCATTATTCCTTTGGAATTAGTGGAGGATATTGTGACCATAGCTTGTGGATGATCCTATCCTACCTATTTTCTAAGGATCAAGGTTGAAAACTACAAAGGTAACTTTCCCATTATTATGGAAAGGACTTGGTTAAGCACAGTAGATGCATGTATAGGTATAAGAAACATCTCTTTGAAAGTCTCCAAGGAAAATGAATTTGAACATTTAGAGAAGAAGCGTGTTTCATGCATTCCGTACAATGATAATAGGTGCAATTGTGTGTAGAAAATCTAGTACATCAAAAGTACATTTATTAAAGCATGTAATTAGTGTGCACATGAAATAGATATCCAAAGGTACCTATATGCAGTAGCCACAAAATAGGAGGGCACCCAGTAATTGACAACTAACTCTAATAGTAGCATATAATGAACGAAACCTACTAAAAGCCTGACATGTGCTTATGTCGAAGGCATGGATAAACTTGAGCAAGTTTGTCACCAACTCTTCGATGAAGAAGAAGAAGATATATGTTGGGGAGAGTTGGAAATCCCTGAAAATTTTAAGAAAGATCTCCTAGAGTTAAAAACTCTACCGATCAGCATGGAATACACATTTTTAAACAATGGTAAGCTAGTCATAATCAATGAAAATCTTACTCTTGAACAAAAAGATAAGTTGTTGTAGGTCATTAATAAGTGGACAATAGCCTTTGCTTGGTCATATCTCAAACTAATAGGAATCAATCTAAGGATATGCTAGCAATGCATCTACACCGACCCAGCCATGAAGCCAAGAAGATAGCCACAAAGGCAGCTAAACCTTGAATTGAAATAGATCATTAAGAAGGAAATAGAAACCAAAGAAATATGGCAAGTGGTCGGTCTACATTAACTTTAGGCTATTGAATATGGCAACATTTAAATATTAGTTTCCATTGCCATTTGTGGATTAAGTGTTGGACACCATATCTAGGCATTATTATTATGGCTTCTTAGATAGTTATAGTGGCTATAACCAAATCCAAATTACACCAGAATATTAGGCCAAAACAACATTCACAAGTCCTTGGGAAACTTTTAAATATTATAAGATGCCATTTGTTCTGTGCAATGCCCCTGTGACATTTCAATGCTTGGTCCTTAGTATTTTTCAGTAGCAAATTAATAGCAGGGTAGAAGTCTTTATGGATGACTTCTCTACCTATGGGGTTATGTTTGAGCAAGCCTTGTATCATCTTGAGTAGGACTGAAAAGATGTGTTGAAACAAACCTTAGGCTCAATTGGTAGAAAAGCCATCTAATGGTCTAGGAGGGCATAGTATTGTGGAATCAAATTTCAAAAAAAGGGATTGAGGTAGACCCTAAAAAGATAAGGGTCATCCAAGGAATCACACACCAACTAGAGATAGTCAAAGACATTCGAGCATTTCTTGGACATACTCACTACTACCAATGATTAATAAAGAATTTCTCTAGGATTGCAAAACTATTAGTTAAGATTACAAAGAAAGATACTCCATTTGTTTAAATCAAGGAGTGTGAACATGCATTTCAACTACTGAAAGAAAAACTCATAGAGACTCCAGTTTTATGGGTACCAAATTGGTCTAGGTCATTCCACATAATGATGGATGCATCTAATTAAGCTTTGGGGGAAAGACTTACACAGGTGGATGATAAGAAACGTCCATATTACATCCACTATGTGATCCAAGGCATTGTGGGTGCACAACTGAATTACACCACAACTAAGAAAGAATTAATGGTAGTGGTGTATGCTCTCACAAAGTTTAGGCACTATGTGCTTGGTTATAAAGTATTTGTGCACACAAATCATAGTTCCATTTGCTTCCTAATGAATAAGCCAATAGTGAGCCCTTATATCATATGATGGCTTGTGATATTGCAAGAATTCAATCTCATAATGGTAGATTGAAAATGAGTTGAGAAAGTGATCACCAACCATCTCTCTTAATTAAGATGGGAAAATAAAGAGGGGCAGAGTCCACTCTTTGATCAATTTCTAGACAAACTCCTATTTATAGGAGTGATAAATGACCAACTGCCCACAGAACCAAAATGGTATGATGGCATCCTCACATACCTTCTCACTCAGGAGATGCCACAAGATTTAGACTTCCAATGCTCCTGATTCAATTGGCTACTCTCCTTATGAGCTAGTAAATGAAAAACCTCCAATGCTCTCAATTCAATCTGAGCTCTGTACACTCTCAATAGCCTACAAACTGAACCTTGACCTAAGTCTAGTACAAAAAGAAAGATTCATTAACCTCAATGTGCTAGACAAAAACCAACTTGTGGCCCTATTTTTGAATGAAGTGCACAAGGCATTCAATAAACAAAGACATCATCTGAGAATATGGAAAGTGAAATTTCAACCAGGAGATAAGGTTCTTTATTGGAATCCCACACATGTACCTCAGAAAACAAAATTTCAAACATTGTTGGAAGGACCTTACATAATTGATGAAACATTTTCTTTTGAGGCCATGACCATATACAAACCTCAGAGCCCAAATAAAAAGCAATTAATCAACATCCAACAAGTGAAGCTTTTCCATGAGCCCAAGTAGGCTAGTGTAATAACTACCTCAACGGATGGACAACCATGTTCACTTTTTTGGATCTCCTCCTTCTAACTTAGTTTGGAAATTCATGCTAATCATCCATATGGCTCCTCATTTTTTCTATTTTTTCCATGTTTTTGATTTTTTAATTTATTTATTTTACAACTTTATGATTTTCAAAATTTTTCCTACTTTTCCACCATTATTTGTTTTACACCATCGTTATTATGTCTAACTCTTTATTACATATTTTACACTTTCTTATATATTCTAGATTGTTTTATTTGAGTGTGATTTTCAAATTTTTGTTAATAAAAGTGCTTTATAGCCAGTAGGACACAATGGTGTTGTGGCTATTACCAATGGTGGTTTGTGCTTTATGTTTTTAGTTTACTAATTTTTGATTTCTATGTTTGGATTTTTGTACCAATGACTTAGTCATGGTTTCTTTTTCATGGAATAAGCAGTGAATCCACATTGTCCACCCATCCACAAACTCTATAGTTTTCCTTATTCTGGAAGTTTAAGGTCCCTTTCATTAAAGAAAATTTTAATAAATTTGTGACCTTTGTAGTTTCTAAAATTGGGAAGGATTTAAAAGTTTGAATAGGATATGAGTTCAAGGGGACTCAATATTCTTTGTACTCTTCTACCTACTTGAGTGCTTGAGTGTTTTTCATGAGCTACTTACCGTTCCATGTCACTGACTAAAGGAAGTCAAATAACATCTTTGCATGGTGTGGTTTCCATCCAAAAGAATAAAAAAGAAAAAAATAAATAAAAATAAAACATGATAGGAATTCAAAGCACACTCCTTAGACAAATAAACAAGCTACAAGCATTGGTTATGGGACTAGAAAGACATGTACCCATGCCTGAAGGTCCCCTCTAACTAAGGCCCTCTCTCACTTCCTAGTTCTCTTTTGTTCTCTTTATGGAATAGTGGTTGTTTTGTGGGAGCACTCTTGTGTCTCGAGGGGATGGATTGATCTTAGAGTGGCAATGCAAAGTCACTAAAAGAGATTAGTTTTGGGTCTAGACTAAGGATGGATCTTCTTAGGTCATTTTAAACATATACTCCACAAGGGAATTCTTATGACCTTAGTTTGGAAATGCATTTCAACTTTTCCATCATCCATCTATTCTAACCATAATTCACCTTGTTGTTGGTGTCCATGTTCTTGATTTCATGTCTTAGTCTAACGTACTTGAATTCTTAGGTAGAATCTTCGAGGTTTTGGTCCTTAACCTCCATTGACCATTAATCACCTATGGGGCCCATGGACTTCTTAGGTTGAGGTTATGCAAGGGCAAAAAGGCATGTGCCTACTATGGGGAGGACCCACTTGCATATCCCCTAGTCAAGTTCATTAAGTACCTTATCCTTAGGCATTTTTGCAACCAAAATCTTTCGTACACCCATCTTCCACATTAGACCATGTGCTTCTTTACATATTTTATTCATTAAAAATGTTCTTCATCAAAATTTTTATTTTTTAAGCTTTCAAAGATCCTCTTCAATGATTTTATTATATTCTTGGCTTTTCTAGGATTCCATAGATTCCAAATTCATTGAAAAATTCCTCATATTTTTTGAGATATTACAATTTGAAAATTTTTGCCGATGAGTCCTATATATAGAACCTGATCGATAGAGAAGACCTATATATGAGGCTTCATATATCAGGCCCTATCAACATAGGCAAAAATACTATAAATAGACATGACCCTCACTTAGAAAATTTACATTTTCTCACAAAATCCAAAGGAGTTTTTCAAGTTTTTAAAGCCTAAAACCTTTTAGAGCCCATAACTTACAAACCATTTATCCAAATCACTTCATTCCTCGATCCTATAGCTATTAGAGGTAAGCTCTTTGTTGTGGGGACCACAAATGTACCATTTTTGATAGAAAAATTTTCAAAATTTTTTGTAACTCCCACAAAGGTTTAACTGAAAAATCAACTATTCAACACTAAATTACAAGAGTTAAACCTTTCCAACAAGCTTCAGTGATAATTATAATAAATAATTAATAAAATAATCAATCTGCCATGGTCCAACCTTAGCCAAAGTGTAACTAACTAACTAATGAGAAAGGATACTCAAAATTTTAAAGTTACACAGTACATCTACTAATCCATGGATGTGTTGTGACCATAGATGGCATCAAATGAAAAACACATGTAGGAAGTAGGGCCATCCCAACTAAGGAAGAAATGGCCTAGAATGAAAAAAGGCCAAGAACAACCCTAAGAAGAACCACTTGCAACCCATGCCATAGGTCCTCTTAGGGAGGAGGCAAAAGTGGAATCTATTAAACAGATTCTAGAACTAGTAACAGTAGCAACATAACACTTTCATCAGGATGATGCACCTGCACAACCAGCAAACCTCAAGTTGACCTTAATAAAGGCCTACCTAACTCAAATAAAATTGAGGGAGGTCCAAAAATTAGTGCTCTAGAAGTTAAATTTTGGCCATTTCCTAAAGCATGCACCAAGAGAAGTGTAGGAACAATTAAAGGCCTCTCCCATGTGGCGAGTCATCACTTCAACTGTGGAGTGGTACATGGAAGAGACATTTTTATTTTGGAATAACAGGCATCGTAGAGCAACAGTAAAGATCAAGGACATCTCAGTGTCCTACTCAACATAGGCCATTACTACAGTGCTTGGGTTGCCCAAAATAGGGACAAATGTTATTGATATCCCAATGTAGGTGGATCTGAGCATAAAGAAAGAATGGATGCAATGGTGCTATGGTGTCAAGTGCAAGGAGTTTGATCTACTCACATCAATAGAGAGGATTCCTTACAAGATTATGGCCTTACACCTCAATCCCATGGTGAGGCCAAGCAAAATCATCGCCTTCTCTACCCAAGCATGCATTGCTCTAAGTGGGAGATTCCCAGTTAACCTTCTGCAATTGATTTATCTAGAGATGTAGAAGCGATTTAAAGAAAATGAACTCAGAAGGAAGGCATTCCTTTTTCCATACCTCATCAAAAAACTTTGTTGAAGAGGAGGAATAGTCTATTACACTAACAATACTATCAAAACTGCTCTAGCCACCAATTGGGCAAAAATGATAAAGGATAAAATGCCTACAACTACAATGTAAGAAGAGGAGTAGTGACCATCACCACCTGCCACTCAGACAATAGTGCTAGACATCGCTGCAATTGCCCAATGGTTGTGAGAGTATAGAGAATGGCCCTTGAATGAACAAAAGCAAAGAGTAGGCACAAGTGGCAAGGATCCATCCGTATACAAATTAGCCATGAGTCACCTTAATGAAGTGGTCTGAATGATCAGTTTGATGGGTGAGGGTGCATCCATTTTCTTGGCCCAAAGAACATAATTTTCCACAAGGTCAAATCTGATTGCTAAAGAGGTCACAGTATCTCTTGTAGAATAATAATCACTCTTAGAAATCTTTGGGAATGTTGCAACCTTCTCGATGCACTTGGAGGAGGATGAAGAGGCAACTGTACTGGCGATGCAGCACTAGAGGTAGGAGACAGTAGCAAAAGTGATCATTGATCATATTACTGAGACTCTTAATGCACCTACAGTGTCTATACTAGATGTCACTACACTCAAGGATGTGTAGACATTCACAGGGACCAAAAGCAGCAAAATAAATGCAGCACAACATGAAGAGTTGTTGGACCAAGTAGTAGGAATTAGACAAAAACTTCCAAATGTCTTTGACCTTTTGGACACTATCACTGTAACCCAGTTAGAGCTACTAGAGGCAAGGGGCAAAAATGTCATATTGGAGGGGCAACTTAAAATAGCCAAGAAGCAAAATGAATGCTTGGCTACGGAAGTTGCTGTACTGAGAGCCCAGCTTGCTGATCCTGCATTTGTCAACCCAACACTAACAAGAGATGAAGCTATGCAATAGCTTCACATCAAACTAAAAGGGGTTGAGGGTGCAATGGAGATGGTAGTGTTTTATCAATCCTTGATAGAGGCCACATAGTACAAGATTCAGAAGGCCTTAGATCAGACCTACCAAGAGAACATCTAACTAACCATAGAGAACCATCACCTACGAAATGTTGATGCATACAAGCAAAAATTAACTGATTTCATCTATCAATAGTAGGAGAAACTGGCTAAAGCAAACATAAAACTAAGGAGATTGGCACTAGAGAATAGGAATCTCTCCATGGAGGATGCCTATGCCCTTTGCTAGAAAATTGCAATTGAAGTAGCCACTTGAAAACTAAAGGCTATTAAATTTGAGAGAGTAAAGGACCATTATAGAGAGTAGGTCAGTCTATAGAAAGAAGTAAATGAGAAACACATCTAGTTAATGAAGGAAAATATAAATGAAACCCTCCAACAAGGAAAAGAGTTGTGGAAACCCATTGTCAATGGAATAGATGCCTACAACAAAGGGGAAATCTGCATGAAGGACTTGCAAATTGAGGAGATGATAGAGTATATGGAGCTTATCAATCTTTGTTATGCAAATTTGGCCATGTTGACTACCAAACAACTGCGGTTAGAGTTAGAGAAGTAGGTGGTTAGCTCATACTTATTGGATGAGGCAAAGTTCAAACACGACAAGGACACTAAGGAAAAGCTTGCTGTGGCTAACACTAAACTTGAAATTCTTAGGGCATTCTTCATAGATCAACAATCAATTGCCAAGAACCTAGCCAAGAGAATGAATAACTACTAGGAGCTACAAAATGTAGTTAGGGCATTTGACATCGAACACAAATAGTTCACTGCTTGGTTTGTCAACATGAAAGAAATTTTCCCTATAATGTCATGTTTGTGGGATATCCCTATTCTAGCCCACATTGGTGATGTCATGTGGACTGTGAATGATCCCTAGAGTAAGGAGGACAAGATGAAGAAATTGCTAGATGACTTTTGTCTTCCACTAGAGGCTGTAACCACAGCAGGATAGCCATAGCTACCTCAGCTACCACACGTGCTTGAAGCCAGCGAAGGTCCTTCAAAACTTTAGGAGCCATCACTACCTGGGACTATTTGATCTTCTCCACTACCTTCATGCCATCAAAGGAAGTGTTGTCCAATTCTTTTTGTATAGTCATGTTAATGTGTTCAATTTTGTGTCATGAACACCATAATTTTGTAATGTATTAATCCATACACTTAGGCACTCAGTTTTGTCAAGTCAGTTTGTTTTGTTTTGTTAAGAGTTAGTTAATAATCCCATACATTTCCAATTTTGTAAAAGAACTTAAGGACGAGTTTTCATTCAATCATGGGGGTATGATGAGTGTCAATGAGTCATGTTAATGGGCCCTTGTTGATGGGGCTCCATTTATGTGATGTTGCCCTATCGACGAGGCTGCATCGACATAGCGTTTGCTACATTGATGGGGCCCTGTCAATGCAACACTAGAACAAAAACTAGAAATAAGAACTCCTAGCCATGTTTATGGGAATTCAAGTCATATTAGTAGTAGAGCTCTTGGAGTTTGTCTATTTCAAAGTTAAAATATTTTTTTGAGTGCTCGTAGTAGGATCCGTTAAGTGTACAGATCTTTATTCGAGCACTATTGTACTTGAACCACACTAGTGTGTATAGTAATAAAGACAAGCTTCTTGATAAACCTTGTAGCATTCTAGATAGTTTAAATGCATTATTCATGCATTCATTGTTTTTATTAATTTAATCAATTAAGCTAAATTAAGTTAAACTAGAATTTAATTAATTAAGCTAAATTAAGTTAAATTAGACTTTAATCAATTAAGCTAAATAGATCAAGTACATAAGTACGACTGCTTCGAGCATAAACATGTATTCACTTGGTAATCCCAGTAGCATTATTGCTTGCTGCACCCAATAGTGTAGCACTTGGTAACCCAATAGTAGATATGTGGGTGAAACACCACTACTTTTGGCCTGGCACTTTAAAATGAGAATGACTCAAGTCCTTTTGAAGTTTCAGGAGGCAAAATTTGATTAAGGCATGAAGCTCACACCTAGCTTGCTCAAGTCAGCATGCTCACGCTGTTAAGTTAGCTTGCCCTTAGTGTGAGCAATTTCAAATAGTGTTAGAATCAAGTCAAAGGTGGCTCAGTCTAAGGGTGTAGGGCATTCTCAAGGGTCACTATTGTGCCTAGCTCAAAGCTCAAAGTTTCAGTATCCAGAGAATCAAGTTTCAATCAAAAAAGTGCAAAATTTCACACTCACACTGAGGTCACACTGCCAGCGTGCGTAACCTTTAGAGCCCAAAACCAAGTCAAAATGATCCAATTTCTAGGTTGTAAGTCATCCTCAAAGCACATCCTTGATAGCTTCAGGTCCCATCCTTCAAAATACTAGATTTTAGCTCAAAATTGCAAGTTTTTGCAAGCCTTTGTAGGTCACACTGCAGGTCATGCTGTGGTCACATTGCACTCATGCTGGCAGTGTGAGTCTAGCATGAGCTACCATAAATGGCTCAAAACAAGGCACTTTTGGGCTCAATTTTTCAATCATAGTCAAGCAATCTTGCACTTCAAGAATCAGGCTTCGAAATTTAAAATTTGGTGAAAAATTGCAAGTATTTGCTCACTCATGTTGAGGTCATGCTAGGGTCATGCTGGCAGCATCAGTGTAGTGTGAGTGTAGCGTACACATGCTGAAGACATGCTAGGACACGCTGGACAAAATCAACTCATGCTGGAAGTCTTGATCAGGCAGAGATGCCTCAAATAGCCATGGAACCACTCAAATCGACATCATGCAGTAGTCAACTTAGAGATCCAGAAGTTTCGAGTAAGCCAAAGTCAATTTCTCTTGTTGTACATTGTCATTTTATTGTAAACTTTCATCATCTATGGTTTGTCGAATTGTATGTGCCATGAGCATAAGCTGGCTTGAATGAGTTATCACACATTGTAAGATACAATGCACTTGGTCGAAAACATAGCTTTCCCACACATGTCCAACTCACACATAGATGTCCATTGGACATCTGTCATTAGATCTATTTTCCTGTCATCTCTCAGCCGTTGATTCCACCCATGAATTTCGCACCCGAGCCTGGCCAAACCCTATAAATACCCTTTCAATTCACATAAATGAGGTTCGCAATTTTGAAGGTTGATGGCTTGGGAAACTTAGAGTAGCAATCCTTGGGCACTTAGCATACTTGGCTCCTAGCATCCAAGCACTTCTAAAACACATCACATCACATCGTCTTAGGGCTTGGCACTTGTCCTGCCATCCACACGTGTAGCTATGCTTTGACCGATGCATATCTTTTCTAAGTAATACAATATGGTTCATTTTGCTAGCCATTACCTTGTTTTCTCTATTTTCCGTTCAATTTATGTTTTTTTTACAATACCAGTCTGCATATGTTTCTGTTTACATTTTTGTGCATTGTTTACATTATAAAACATCAGTTACGATAACCCCAGCACAAGCCATAGTTTACGCTTAGGGAAGTCCTTGGTTGATTTGCGTGTAAAGCATCCAAGGCACTCTGCCTTTGTTTCCTTTTCCAGCTTGCCCTCAAGTGAAGGCAGGGTCAACTATGTCTATCCTACGATATTTTAGTGTTTGTTTTCCCTTCTAGCCTTGCACCGATGATTTAGGTTAGTACAGTAAATTAGCGCTACAAGGAGGACCTTGTCTATTGTCTATCAAAACGTTGACCACGCTACCTGTCCAAACACTACATAACTAAAGTGCTAAAAGAAAAGCCCAGATTAACTTACCCATCCTGTTCACCCCTCATACCTCACACTACAATTACTCACGCTGCAGCTGTCTATTGGTAACATTGCAATTGCTCACGCTTCAGCTGCTCATTGTCAGTCACGCTACAGTTACTCACGCTGCAGCTGTCTGTCGTTCATGCTATAATTGCTCACGCTACAGCTACTCATTGTCAGTCATGCTATAGTTGCTCACACTATAGCTGCTCACTTTTGGTCACACTGTAGTTGCTCACGCTGCAGCTATTTTTTAGTCACACTACAATTGCTCACATTCAACTCATCTAGCCTAGTTTACTCATGTTCATTATGGAATCCTTCCAAATTAACCCAGTGACATTGTTGACCTCTAACTTTGGGGCTGAAACCTTGAACCTTGTTACTGCTACCGAATCCATAACTATCATTGAATAGATAAAGCCCCAAGACCCTACGCACCAGTTACTTAGGCTACAGGGCAAGGATCCTACTAATGCAACTCTTACACCCGAACAGTATAACTTCATTTGTGTCAAGATCCAAGCCAACCTTCCTATCGATCGTGTAGAGAGGGAAGCAAAGTGAGATTATGAACTTATCCACAAAGGAGGTCATGAGTTCGTCCCCTCAGCATTTGATATAATCCCTCTTTCTGAACATCATCATAAACTTATATCCCATCTTCTCATGGCAAGAAGTTAAGCCCTATAGCTACCCCCAATAGAGCCTCAGGGTGGAGATGAGGAAGATGACTTCGCAGCCCAATCTGAACATGGGTATTCATACAATACCATTAGCCCCCATGCCCATACAAACCCATTGTTTCAACCTTTCCTGGAAGAGACTATACTTCCACCACCAGCTTCTCTACAGGAAGTACCCACTACCATTCCCATCTTCTCCAAGTTCAATGTTCAATCTAACATGACCAATTTCATCATACCTCTGCAAATACAATCCCAAAAACCTCCTCCCCAAACTAATGCAGGATCGACCTTCCAACCTCAAGTGATTGGGATGCCATCGGTCATACGATATTCCACATCCACCCATTACATACCTCAAGTGTGAATCCAGCAAGCACCACTGATCACTTCACAACCTATGACTAGGCAGTGGATCCCACCAATTATAGTGTACCACACCCCGTAGTCTTAGCACCAAATGTCATCCCACCACAACAAACAATAGTCCAACATTCTCTCTTTCCACAAATGGTGCAACAATCGAGTCATTATCAACCACCATGAACTCAACCTACCGATCTGCCTACCACTCAAGAGTGGGTAGATACGAAGAAAATTATGCACTCATTAGCAAAAGAATTCAAACACCTTAAAACTATGAACACCGAGGAATTCAAGGTACTAGACTTCTATCAAGATGATCCAATCGATCCCACAGTCCCACCGCTAACCTTGCCAAAGGGAGTTTCATTACCTCAGCTAACTAAGTACAATGGAGAGGGAGATCCAAATTCTCACCTAGTAACATTTCGAATAGAATGTCTATTGCTTCAGGCATGGCCTCATGTAATTCTACGTGTGTTTGCTATGTCCTTAACTAGAAAAGCCTTAGACTAGTACCAAGCTTTGCCCCGTAGCTCCATATCTTCTCTAGAGGACTTGTTGCATCACTTTGTCACTCATTTCAAGTACAGTCTGAAACTTCAAGCCATGTTGGATAGCTTGATTTAAATTAAAAAAGTGTCATTAGAGCCACCATAGAAATTTATCCAAAGGTGGAGTGCAACCTTGAATGAACTTCACGAGCCCATCCCTGAAACATATCTGCTTACCATCCTTAAGGTAGCCATGAACGAATTTATTAAGTCAAAGCTTTACTATTTGAACGCCTACACATTAAGCCAAGTGTTTGTGCAAATTAAGGACATAGAAGAGGCAGCCTAAACAAGTAATGACCCAACCTACTTAACCTTTAGGAGCCAACATATGAAGAAAGATAAATCCAAAACAACGGTAGTAGCAGTGGCTGAGACAACCTGACTAAACCATAAAGGATAAAAGGGAAAACAACCTGCTATCCCAAACAACTATGAAAGAAACACACCTATGCCTATGCCCAAAACTTCCTTAAACAGAAACACCAACATGGGTCACGCCCGTACATTCAAAAGAAAAGACCTTGCTCAATACACACCCTTGCCCATGAAACCTTCACAATTTCTCGATCAGCTTCTAAATGCTAGGTTAATCAAACATAAACAAATGTCTCCCACGACGTCTCAAAAACATGATCGATTCTGTGAGCTAGCCAAGAACCCAGCCTTAGCAACAGCTAATGAACCCCCCATTCCAAGAGGCTTTAGGTTGGATAGGTTTTGTGAATATCACCAATGGTGTGGTCATGGGACAAATTACTGTTTCACCTTGAAACAAGATATACAATGCATGATTCACAGGGGTGAAGTAGTATTTGATGAGGAAAACCCAGTAAGATTCCAAAACCAACCTATGAAGGTTTACAAGGATCCTCTCAACACTAATGATGCACCATATGTGATTAACACTATCCATGTGGAGAATAGATAGGATGTCCCGTGAAAAAATTTTGTGATCCATAGACCTTAAAAAAACACCTACCTTGACATCTCTTCAAACCCCTTTCATCATACACACATCCCCTACACCACAAAACCATTCGTTATCTGAGTACCTCCTTCTATTGCAACAACAACCTCACCATCTGAAAACTGATCCATTCCCTTTGTGATCCAGGTGCCAAAACACCCCGACACACAACCCACTTCTGTTCCTTTGCAAGCTCTTCGAAAATGTCTTGCTGATAGACTAACAAGAGATCACTTGGAAAGAGAGAACCATAAGCACAAATTAGGACCACCAAAGTCCATACTGCTAAACACTGTTCCTATGGGTTCATCCATTAATGAGCCTATACAAGTCATCAAAACAAGGATGATGTCACAGGTTGTGTCCCAAAACCAGCATCCTTAGTCACCAATGCAAAAATTCCTCCATGAGAAATATGAATGCTAGGTCAAATGGCCAAATCTCTACGGATAAGGGTGTCCCAAATGGTAAAGACCTAGCGAGTGCGTTAACCCAGGTCACACAAGCCTTGAAATAAAAAAAAAACACTTCTTTAAGTTTGCATGACCTAGTAGTGACTTCACCAGTACATCGAGAAGCTCTTGTACGGATGCTAACTTCGATCCCCGTTAGTGAGGACCTTCCTGCAGATGAACTATCCATTTATGTGGTATTGTCCCCACAACCTCAGGAATCAAAGACTACATTCCTAGAGTTTCACACCAAGGAAATTAAGCTAGATGACATAATAGGAGAAGTCACGATAGCCCCTATGTTCATAACGATACAGGTCAATCATTTCAAGATACGTAGGGTGCATGTCAATGACGGTGTGGCGACAAACGTAATACCTTTTCCCGTCATCGAAAATTTGGCACTTATTGAACAAATACAACCCACAACAACTTCTTTCTTGAAATCCTTCTGTGGTTCCCATGTTGGGGTGAAAGGCATGGTTACCTTAGATTTCATAGCCAGGGACCAATTCCCCACATCAGCTGAATTCGTAGTGGTGGAAGAAATGCTAAGATTTAATCTAATCCTAGGATGTCCCTAGCTAGCTCAACTTAAGATAGTATCCTCACCAATCCATTAGGAGATCCACCTACCTTATGAGGGCAGTGAAAATACATGGGGATACAATAGTATCACCCACTTCCTCACACCCTAAAGTAGACCAAGAGTCAGAAGTTGAGTTTATTGAACCTAAGCAAGAAACTTTGAACATGCTTCAAAATGTGAACCTAAAGTTACCTCACAATCATACTAAAACTGAAGAAGAACTAGACAACGCAAACATAGGAGCCATTCCCACTGATGTCTCTTGGTCGGAATTACCCTTTGACATCACCGATGAAGGGGAACATGAGTATAAGATCATACCCACATGTCTGACCGCTCACATTAAATTGCAAAAGATTAAGAAGCAAATCAATAACTAGAACGAATTACCAATGCCCAGTATGATGTTAAACTACTTATATCCGAAATGACGTTAAACTACCAAATGTCCGAAATAACGTTAAACTACCAAATGTCTGAAATGACGCTAAACTACCAAATGTTCGAAATGACGTTAAACTACCAAATGTCTGAAATGACATTAAACTACCACATGTCCGAAATGACGTTAAACTACCAAATGTCCGGTATGACGTTAAACTGCCAACGAACGTCCGTAATGACATTCAACTAGCCACGGTCAGAAATGGCTAGTTCCTTTTAAAATTTTTCTAAAACTATTATTGCTTTTGGCCCACTATGGCATAAAACTAGTAACCTTTCTTTCCTTAGCAATAGATGCAGCAGTCCACCATGACTTTAAACTGATGTGAATAGCCTAAAATGGCATTAAACTAGGATTCAATACGTTGCAAAGTTTATAAACATTCACTACATTATGTCAAATTTTAGTTTAAATGATACAATTTGGAGTCTCGATTTATGCCTTCTCGTTACTTTCTTCTTTTACAAGTATTGATTCATGTTTTGTTCCCCCATCTTACATTTAGTTACACACATATGTTCACGATAATACTAGAAAAAGAAAATAAAAAGAGAAAACACAAAATAAAAAAAATGATACGTCAATATGGTAGTAAAATTTCAATATATTATGTCATAATCAGGTCCACATTATTACATTTGTCGACCACATACTTCCATTAAATGTTCAAAAATAAAAAAAACATTTAATAGTTAAAGTCTGATTAACAATAAGATCATGGAGGGGGTTGATCCCCGAGATCCCCTTCATCATCCGCTCTTGCTCCACTAGGGCCAACTCCATCATTAACATGTCCCTATTGTAGAAAAAAGAAAACAAAACAAAATAGGTAAGTGTAGTAAGGCAAATCATGAACACAAAACTAGAAAAATAGTAACACTAATAATGAAAACAACAAAACCATACAAAAAAATGCCACAATAAAACACTCACAAGTGAGGAAGGCCCTAAGTTGACCTCCAAATGCCGTAGAATTTCCACCTCGAGCACATCTGCCTAATCCTCCTCCAAGCCAAGATTAATGCCAGCCAAGGTTTTACCCTTGTCCACCGAAGTCTAGGTAGGACACTCAAGAGAAAACATGCCTATAGAAGCCTCCCCGAAGGTGGTAACAATGGTTCTCTCAGGAGATCCCTCCACCATGGTACACTCGATGAACCTGTCATAAGCAGACCACAAGCCTAAACCATTGACGAACATCTTCATCCAGCAATGTTCAACTGACTCCTCCTTCAACCATTTCTTATATTGATGCTTGTGGTTTTTTTGGTCTTGGCCCCACTTCCATACCTTAGCCACAAAGGACTTCCAATCATGACATTTTCTATTCAGAAAATCCATCCATACCTTTTTCTTAGCCAAGTCCCGTGTAGCCTACACTTTGCTGTTCAAAATTGTCCAGTAACATGCATAGGTGATTTCAGATGTGTGCTAAGTGCTATCACCAGACAATCTTATAGCAGCGAGATCGTAACAGGACTGGGATCCCTTTTCTCCTCCCTCTCCTTCGCTAGTGCTTCCTTCAATGAATGAACCTTGTCCCATAAATACTCAATCGAATGCCTACAAGTCTAAAGCAACTTGGCGTTCTTTACAACACAACCGGAAACTGCATCATACACATTTCTTGGGACTTGCTCAACATTCCCTGGTAGTTCAGGGATGGCATCAATGTGAGTAGTTTCAAATGGATCCCATTGAAGCTTGGTGCTCGCAGGTGTGAGTACCACACATATGAATCAACTATAATCAATAAAGAACACAAAGAAACACAATAAACCCAACCACTAAGTGTAATACATAATACATACATACCTAGCTTTGGGTGAGATTCTTGTAAGCGAGCAACCACATCATTAACAATGCCCTTAACAAAGTCCATTTTGCCAGGCATCTCGGGCCATGGCCTTAGCTAGTTAGTCAGTGTGGAACAAGCAGGGGAGGTCACTTCGATTGGAACCTATGTCCCTAGCACCTTTGCCTAGAATACATGTGCCTTAGAAACCTCAGTGTCTACCTCTGATGCTAAAAATGATCAAGATAATCAAAAAAAACACATGAAAATTAAAGGATATAAAAACATAGATTTTGCTGAAAGGAACATACCGAAAAGCCCTTTGCTGTTTAGCTTAGGTAGATCACCAAGCTGCAAAGATCCATTGAAGAAGCCATCAAAGACACCTCTTTCATCATTAGATTGCCTGAGTGCATCCAAAGCCTCCGCAAGCTACATCCCCATGGCATCTGTCACATCTTCCTCTTGCAAGGCAGGAGGTTCTTCGATAGTTTCTTCTCTTTCCTTTGCCTCTTCGTCTAGCCCTATGATAACCACTTCAGGATCAACCATAGGGGCCAAAGTCTCTCCCTCCCTCTTAGGACCTTCCTTTGACAGTTTTAGAATCTTAGAGTTAGTATAACATAGTATATATAATGCATGGGCCAAAAACAACAAACAGAAAATAATAATAACAAGTATATAACAATAAAATAAGATACTTACCCTCCACTGGTAGTACAAATTAAATATTCTTTGCTCTTGGTGGTATCACATCTGAAGCAGGCTCTCTTGGATGTTCTTTCCTCTTCACCTTTGCCTTGGACTTTCCAACGGTCTTGCTAATCAAATGTTCAGCCCTTTTAACAGACGTGCACAGCCTAGGTGGTTCCACTCCCAAGCTATCATGGGAATGATGGGAATGACTGGCTGCACCTCCACTAGTAACTGACATTGATTCTTCAATATCTTCCGATGGATCCTGGGATCTAGTGGTGCTAAACAAATGGTGAATCCAAGGACGAGATAGTTGTGAACAGTCTCTCAAAATATAGTGGTTATCATCATAGATCACTAAGAACTCAGTGAACCTACATAAGTACCCTGCAAATAAGGCAAAGGAAAAATGAGATTTAGCATGGATATTAGAACATAATCTAATTATCTCCCCACGAAAACCAAATACAAGAAATTGAGCCTAGTTGTAGTGCATGCCTATCTCTAAAACTACACGCATGACACGTGCAAACTCAATCCCAAGGTTTCTTCCTTGAGAAAGAGATTTGGGGAATGCCCGTGCTCAAAAGAGGGGATACAAAAAGTTCATCGACATCGATCGGGTATCGTTTTGCATGGCAAAGCCCTTAGGACCCCAAGACACACCTAACCACTACTGAAGCTCTCTTATGACCTGGCCCTCTTTTGTCACTTTATCTATGGTCACCATGGCACCATCCATGGGTACGCCAAAAAGATCATAAAGGAATTCAGAGGTAAGGTGAAAAGATACCTTGACTCCTCGAACTCGCATGCTAAAATAATAAGCATCATCATTGAAAGAATCAATAATGGTGATCATCTCGATAATCGGAATGCTAAGAGTCAAAGTTGTAAACAAGTCCATCAGACCTGCCCAAGTAAGACGGTTGATGATCAACTCAGAAGCTTTCTTCTGCAACCATTTTTGTGACTGCTCTACCTCCCCACATTTTATAAAAAGGGTAGCCTTAGTGCACCCTATTATAACAGTAACTTCTTCTTCGGGGAGGATGGCTATTGTAATAAAGAAAACATAGAGTGAAGAATTAAGAACATAGTACACAATGATACAATCAAAAAGAAAATGGAGTCTTGAGTGTGGTCATTTACCATCAGTAAATGGTGTAGGTGGGATAGGTGTAGGATCAATTCTTTGAGGAAAGATTGGCCGTTAGGAGACCATTCCTCATGTAACCAACTAGGAACTTGGCAATGCTCAAAGGCTCTTGAAAACTGCCTATGGTAGTCAACAAGGGTTACCTTTGTTTGGTCCAACACCGTGGCATGAAGAATGGGGCCCGCCATGAATGTCTCTAGCGCTATCCACGCTAAGGTAAGCCCACCATCATCATCACGCATCCCATGTTCATCAAAATGGGACCTGCATAGGAAAACAACATTCACATTTACATGATGACATAAAATTCAAAAAAGGAACCAAAATTTAAAGTAAGACACAAGTGAGCATACCTGTCCACTCTATATACTATCCCAGGTGGGTTCTAAAATAGAGTGTGCATACGGAAAGCTAGGAAAAGTGTGTTGTTGCTGTTGTAATGACTACATGTAGGCAGCTCCCACACACCAGTCAAGGGATGTGTAGATCTAGGACCCTCAACAGGTCCTCCTACAACCTTGAAAAGTCCTTCATCGATGTCAATAATAAAGGCAAGCATGCCTTATGTAGACCCAGGCAACGCTGTCTNCTGCAAATTTTCTGGATTTTTGGGCAGGGAATGGCCAGCGTGAATTTGCTGGAAGGCCTAGCGTGAGTTAGGAGGGAAGGCTCTAGTGTGCATGGCAATTTGGGATGTCAGCGTGAGTTGGGAGACAAAGGTCCTCTAGCATGAGCTCCTCAATGTGAGCTCTCTAGTTGCGAACCATTTGGCCACAACGTGAGTTTGCTGGAAAAGGCCCATTCTCTTTCTTATTTCTCTGTTGGCAGCTGCATGATCACCAGGCTCCTAGGCAACGTGAACACAAGGCAAGGGTTCTAGGGCAAGTTGTAGGTTCCTAGCATGAGCTGGAATGTAGGAACCTAACGTGAGTGTTGGNCAATAAATAACGAACATCTTGGCAAGCACTTTACACTTTCAAACAAAGAAAAACTTGACACTCACACCGCAACCTCCCAAAGGCAACTCACACTGGAGATGATTCCAGCAAAATCACGCAGTCCCCTTCCAACACTCACGTTAGGTTCCTACATTCCAGCTCATGCTAGGAACCTGCAACTTTCCCTAGAACCCTTGCCTTGTGTTCACGTTGCCTAGGAGCCTGGTGATCATGCAGCTGCCAACAGAGAAATAAGAAAGAGAATGGGCCTTTTCCAGCAAACTCACGTTGTGGCCAAATGGTTCGCAACTAGAGAGCTCACATTGAGGAGCTCATGCTAGAGGACCTTTGTCTCCCAACTCACGCTGACATCCCAAATTGCCATGCACACTAGAGCCTTCCCTCCTAACTCACGCTAGGCCTTCCAGCAAATTCACGCTGGCCATTCCCTGCCCAAAAATCCAGAAAATTTGCAGCTCATGCTGCCATGCCAAAGAATCCAACACACTCATGCTGACAAGGAGGGCAAGAATGCTCATGCTACTAGGAAGGCAAAAACACCCACAAAGCATAAAGAAACCCTAACATCACGTGGGCCTTCCCCTGATAGTCATGCTATAGGAAGCCCTAAAATCCAAAAGAAAGCCCAAAACCCTACAGCTTGAGACACCCAGTAAAGCCCATAAACCCCGCATCGCCTAAAATCCAAAAGAAATCCCAAAACCCTGCGGCCTAAGACACCCAGGAAATCCCATAAACCCCATGTTGCTACAAAATCCAAGAAAATCCCAAAACCCATGCCGCAGGAAGCCCTGAAAGCTCACGTTGGGCTAGATATCCTTGGCACTAATGCCCCAAACTTCCATTCACGTTGCTCACGCTAACGTGACAAATCCCAAAACCCTCGAAACAACCCAAAATTGTGGTCATGAAGTTCTATTCTAAGTAATGATAAGGGTAAAACACAGGAGAAAACAAACTTACCTATGCAAGGCCTTATTCTACGTTGGAATCTTGGCTTAGGGGAGACGCTAGAGAAGCTCTTCACTCTCCTCCACAAATGCCAAATCTGCCTACCTCTTTACCTTATCCCAACTTGTCTTTCCTCTTCCCTTGTCCTTCATGATTTGCCTTGGTCACACAAACGCTGATGTTGATGCCGTAGCTCATGCTGCCTGCACTCTGCACTCTATAACTCATGCTGTTGTTCAGAAATGATGCCTTGTACTCCAAAAACTTCCTTTTCTAACTGTTAATATTCTGAATTTAATTTAATTTAATTTATTGCCTTTTATTTTATCTCCTTTTTTATTTTAATTTTACTTCACCATGTTTACATGTTATTGTTTATGTTATCTTTGCCTTGTGCTTGCTTAATATTCCTCATTATTCCAGCCTCTGGAGATGAGGTCCAAAAAATTCTTATGAGGAAGAGGAGAAAAGTGCAAAAATCAATAATAAAAATAAATAAACATATATGAACATATGGAAATGTGTAATGATGTTCATAAAATTCATAAAACTTTAAAATCTCCATGAACTTATTGTTCACTCAAAAATTTAAAAGTCAAAAATTTAAAATTTAAAAATGGTGCATACACTTGGTCCAAATGACAAGTCAACATAAATATTAGTGGCCCGGTATGGCCTTAAACTATCATCTGGCCCGGTATGACCTTAAACTGTCATCTGGCCTGGTATGACCTTAAACTACCATCTGGCCCAGTATGACCTTAAACTGCCATCTAGCTTGGTATGACCTTAAACTATCATGACTATCACCGCGTCTCCTAATTTTGTCAATACATAGTTTGATTACCCTATGTTCGTTTACACTTTGTAACTCTCCTGCCAAGGGGGTGTCTCTTACTTCACTCCTATTTTAAATTGGTAGGAGCAAGCACATGGCCACCAAGAATATCCTCTCAACATTGTCTCTCAGTGAACCATACGGGGAGGTAGAAAGAGCGATCAATCTAGAATCCTTGGATCTAAATCTATTCACTTATACCAATTTAATAGCCTCCACTCAAGAAACATTAAATTGGCATAAAAACGTGACTAAAACTCTAGATCTATAAGCAAATAATATCACTGAAGATCCTCTAGTTGAAATCCCCATTATTACAGTCAATGGCGAAGCTAGGACATTGAAATTAAGTGCCTTACTAGACTCACAACTCATAGGTGACATCACTCAAGTGTTAAAAGATAACATAAAAACGTTCGCATGGTCATATACCGACATGCCAGGACTAGACCCCTAAATCATCCAGCACAACATCATTCTTGATGAAAAAATTAAACTGATGAAACAAAAAGCACGGAAGGTCAAACCCGAGGTAGCATTGGCCATCCATGCTGAAATCACAAAGCTCTATCAAGCTGGTTTCATTTGGGTCATTGATTATTCCAATTGGGTATCAAACATTGTTGTAGTTCCTAAGAAGAATAGTAGTACACGCATATGCATCGACTTCCATGATCTTAACACAACCACTATAAAGGACGATTTCCTGTTACCTAGCATTGATCAACTTATTGACACAACTACTAGGCATGCACTATTATCCCTTATGGATGGATTTTCAGGGTACAACCAAATAAGAATCAATCTAGAACATCAACTCCGAGCAACTTTCATGACACCTTGGGGTACATTCTGTTATACTATGATGTCATTTGACCTTAAAAATATGGGAGCTACATATCAACGAGCAATGACATATACATTCTGTTATACTATGATGTCATTTGGCCTTAAAAATGTGGGAGCTACATATCAGCAAGCAATGACATATATATTTAGTGACTACATGCTCAATTTGCTTAATGATTACGTTGACGATATCGCAGTTAAATCTAAAACAACAAAACAACATGCAAAAGATCTGGACTTAGTGCTTAAACATTGTCTCAAATATGACCTTAGACTTAATCCAAAGAAGTGTGGCTTTGGTGTCAAAATAGGCAAGATGCTTGGTTTCGTAGTCTCTTAAACAAGAATATGAGTAGACCCTGATAAAGTTCAAGAATACGAGTAGACCCTGATAAAGTTAAGGCAATAACTAATATGCAACCACCAAAGAACCTTACCGAATTACGTGGTCTTCAAGGTAGGCTACAATTTATTAGATGCTTTATCGAAAGGTTGATAGACAAGTTGAGACCTATGCAGCACCTATTACGAAAAAATATGCATTTCCAATGGACCCAACAATGCCAAGAAGCATTCAAGAACATAAAGCAAGAACTGGCTCAATTACCAATGGTTTATCTCCCTCAAGGCGATAAACCCTTCTACATTTACCTTGCAACTTCTGATGCTTCCATTGCATTGATGATTTATCAAAAACATCAAGATGGAGCCAAGATTGCTGTATATTACCTAAGCCACACTTTAATTGCCTATGAACAATGATACAATGACATAGAGAAATCGTGTCTTGCCCTCATTTTCACCTTGAAGAAGTGTAGCATTATCTCTTTCACAATCAAGTTTACATTATTTGCAAAGATAACATACTCCACACTAATTGTGTGACTATTAGCTAATCGAGTAGGATAGCTAGATGGAAAGTAATGATCACAGAGTTTGACTTACAGTATGTTGCCCAATCTTCCACAAAAGGTTAAGCAATAGTCACACAATTAGCCATCTTGCAAACACATGATCAAGCAATAGTTAACCTTGAGTTCCCTGAAGAGAATGTTAACAGTATAGACATTGTACCTAACAACTACGAGGTAATCCTCTACTTCGATGGAGCTTCAACCTCCCTGGGAGGGAGTGCTGCAACCATTTTAACATGCCCCTCTAGAGAAATCCAGCACTTCGCCTATCGATTGACAATTCCCTATACTAACAACGTGGCAGGATACGAAGGTCTTCTTAGAGATCTTCAAGTAGCATTGACTTTATGAATCTCACATCTTGTAGTTCAAGGTGATTCGCAGTTATTCATTAATCAAGCCATTGAGGTTTACGCATGTCAGACTCTCCATTTGCACCCATATTGTGATTTAACCAAACATCTGCTAAGGCAACTAGTAGAAACAAATATATAGGATGTCCCTAGAAGCGAAAACACCATTGCTGATGCACTTGCTACATTAGCCTTAAACATGACATCCAAAATGTTTCATGCATTGCCTAGCTCTATAACAAGTTGTGCTGAGCCTATAATTAACACTCTTGAGGGGATGCCTATAGCATCCATTAGTACAACACACACAATAGAATGGTATGATCACATAAAAGAGTACCTCCTAAGAGGTGAACCTCCACAACACTTAACAAATGCTCAAAAGGACGTCGTGCGAAAACGCTCTAGGCAATATGCGTTAATAAGGGACACATTATGTCACAAATCCTACGAAGGCATTCTGCTGATGTGTGTTAGTAGCATTGATGGTCAAACAATTGTAGAACAAGTTCACATCTCTAAGGCTAGAACATGTGACATTTGCCAAAAGCATGGTAATCTAATGCACGTGCCACCTAACAAATTGCACATAACACAAATCACATGGCCATTTCAAAAATGGGGATTAGACTTAATTGGACCGATAACGCCATCATCCTCTGCAGGACATAGCTTTATTATCACTGCAACTCAATATTTCACAAAATAGGTGGAAGCTATTCCCCTTATGAAGACCACTTCAAAACTCAGAATAGAGAATATCGTGACCCATTTTGGTATTCCGATGACCATCGTTACTGACAATGGGCAACAGTTTAGCAGTGCAGATACTAAAAGCTTTTGTTAAAGCCTGGGTATTAAACATGCATTTTCATCACCTTACTACCCATAGAGCAATGGTCAAGCAGAGGCTCCAAACAAGACTGTCATCATGGTGCTCAAAAAGATGCTAAATCAGAGCAAAAAACGATGGCATGAACAACTGGTCTACGCATTGTGAGCATACAGAATGACACATCAAACATCTACAAGTAAAACTCCATATAGCCTTGTATACATATTTGAAGTTGTTTTACCTTTAGAATTACAAGTTCCCTCATTGTGGATAACTCTCTCGAGCCTCCTTGATGAAAGTCAAAACAATGAACTGCGCATTACTGACCTTGACTCAACAGAGGAAGAACGTCTGCAAACACTTGATCAAATCAAGTGGTACCAAAAACAACAATGGCAATGACACAAACACGATTTGCATAAACGTCCAATCAAAAAAGGAGATCTAGTCCTTAAGGTCGCCTGTGAACATCCAAACAAATTTTCAACCAACTAGGAAGGGCCTTATTTAGTCACCAAGGCGTATAATAATGAAGCATTCAAACTTGTTGACATAAACGGGAATGAGTTCACTAATCCTACAAATCACTTGTACTTGAAATAGTACTATGTCTGATGAACTTGAACTACATAATAGTCCTGGCATCATGAGTTAAAACTGATACCATAGAACAATCCTGGCATCATGACTTAAAATTGATACCACTGAACAGTCATGACATCATGACTTAAAACTGATACCACAAAACAGTCCTGGCATTATGAATTAAAACTAATACCACATAACAGTCCTAGCATCATGACTTAAAATTGATACCACAAAACAATCTTGGCATTATGACTTAAAACTAATGCCACAGAGCAGTCCTGGCTTAAAAATGATACCACAGAACAGTCCTGGCATCATGACTTAAAACTGATACCACAGAACGTCTTAGAGTCATGACAATAAATCGACACCACAGAGCTCTATCTGGTATGATGCTAAACTACCACATTTGTCCACCATGACGTGAAACTAGAACCCAAAGTCCACTAAGACTATAAATTGGTGACATCATCAATGACCAAGAAAAACTGGAAAAGATGTATTATTGCAATTGGTTGTACATGTTCCACCAAGACTTGCTTCATGATTTATCTCATGGGCCTTAACGAGGCTGATGTTGTGCATGATCTTGTCTGCTTTGAAAATTGCACGTAGTGGCTCCATCTCCTTGATCAAAGTGCTTGGTTAACCTTTTCATTTTTGTTTTTTCTTGTCTTCTTGGAGTTGTGTTTGCAAGATGACATGCCTAAGGCGTTCGTACATGGATGCACTTCATCGTGATGACAAGGTATCACATTCTTCCGTACACATGTAACTGGGTTAATCAATCCGTTCATAAGTACATTCCTGACTCCTAATGCATCCCCTATCTCCCCATCATGCCCCCTTATCCTATTCAATTACACCCCCTTGATACATTCTACTCATCCCAAAAGCTCTTGATACACTATTGCACATTATGATTCCCTAAGCAATTGTAATGCAAAATGCAGTACATAGTACATGATGCAAAATGTAAGCACTCGAACACGAGCACAGCACAAAAAGCAAGCTCTTCAAAAAGACCAAAAAGAACAAGAAAAGAAAACATCAAAAAGACAAAACAAAGAAAAAAAAACAAAAGAAAAAAAAGAAAAAGAAAAAAACGGTCTAAGAGCAAAATGCACGGAAAAGGTCTTCATGACCCCGTTAACATCATAAACAAAAGATTATTGGCTATTCTCATACAAGCCCCGGGTGAAAAGACAATTGTTTTAGAAAATAGATACACTCGTGTCTCAAAGAGACCGTGTTGCACATCATTGCATGGATTTGGTTGTTTACAATGGGCCCTGTGAACACTCTTCAAGAGCCCTATTTCTCCAAAGAATGCACTTCCTATGTATTGGCTCCGCGTTTACTAAAAACTAGCCTTTGATGAGGACCAAAGATATGGCTCATTCACATGAGAGCAATTCCTCTCCCACAATCCTGACAACAATCATAGCCCTTGACCAACTTCTAGCTCCCTCTGGTTATAATCAATTTCCTTGCATCTTGAATTGCATTCCCTCAATCCCATGTACTTTTGAAAACAGTGCGATGACATCTGGCTAAGGGTTGACGGTTAATGCTTGATGCTTGATTGTTCATGGTGTTTTGCACTTCTTTGTCGACACCTCTCGGGTGGATTCCTCTAAACGTCAACAAAGAGGGGCCAATGAAACACCACTAATTTTGGCCTGGCACTTTGAAATGAGAACGACTCAAGCCCTTTCGAAGTTTCGGGAGGCAAAATTTGATTAAGACATGAAGTTCACACCCAACTTGCTCAAGTCAACATGCTCACGCTGTCAAGCTAGCTTACCCTTAGTGTAAGCAATTCCAAACAGTGTCAAAATCAGGTCAAAGGTGGCTTAGTTTGAGGGTGTAAGGCATTCTCAAGGGTCACTGTTGTGCCTAGCTCAAAGCTCAAAGTTTCAACATCTAGAGAATCAAGTTTTAGTCAAAAAGGTACAAATTTTCACACACACTATCACTCACGCTGAGGTCACACTGCCAGCATGAGTAACCTTTAGAGTCCAAAACCAAGTCAAAATGATCTGATTTCTAAGTTGTAAGTCATCCTCAAAGCACATCCTTGATAGCTTCAGGTCCCAACCTTCAGAATACCAAATTTTAGCTCAAAATTGCAAGTTTTTGCAAGCCTTTGCAGGTCATGCTACAGGTCACACTGTAGTCATGCTGCACTCACGCTGGCAGTGTGAGTCCAGTGTGAGCTGCCATAAATGGCTCAAAAAAATGCACTTTCAGGCTCAATTTTTCAATCATAGTCAAGCAATCTTGCACTTCAAGAATCAAGCTTCAAAATTTAAAATTTGGTGAAAAATTGCAAGTCATTGCTCACTCACGCTGAGGTCTCATTGGTAGCATGAGTGTAGCATACACACGCTGAAGACATGCTAGGACATGCTGGGCAAAATCAACTCATGTTGGAAGTCCTAATCAAGCAGAGATGCCTCAAACAGCCATGGAACCACTCGAATTGACATCATACAGTAGTCAAGTCAGAGATCTAGAAGTTTCGAGCAAGCCAAAGTCCATTTCTCTTGTTGTACATTGTCATTTCATTGTAAACTTTCATCATCTGTTGTTTGTCAAATTGTATATGCCATGAGTGTAAGCTGGCTTGAATGAGTTGTCACACATTGTAAGATACAATGCACCTGTCCCACACATGTACAACTCACACATAGCTGTCCATTGGACACATGTCATTAGATCTGTTTTCCTCTCATCTCTCAACCGTTGATTCCACCCATGAATTCCACACTCGAGCCCAGCCAAACCCTATAAATACCCTGTCAATTCACATAAATGAGGTTGGCAATTTTGAAGGTTGATGGCTTGGGAAACTTAGAGTAGCAATCCTTGGGCACTTGGCACACTTGGCTCCTAGCATCCAAGCACTTCTAAAACACATCATATCACATCGCCTCGGGGCTTGGTGCTTGACCTGCCATTCACATGTGCAGCTACGCTTTGACCAGTGCACATCTTTTCTAAGCAATACAATATGGTTCATTTTACCAACTATTACTTTGTTTGTTCTATTTTGCATTTAGTTTATGTTTTGTTTACAATACTAGTTCTACATACGTTTCTGTTTACATTTCGTGCGCATTGTTTACGTTATAAAACATCTATTACAATAACCCCAGCACAAGCCATAGTTTACGATCGGGGAAGTCCTTGGTTGATTTGTGTGTAGACCATCCAAGGCACTCTGCCTTCGTTCCCTTTTCTAGCTTGCCCTCAAGTAAAGGCATGGTTAGCTATGCTTGTCTGATGATTTTTCGGTGTTTGTTTTCCCTTCCAGCCTTGCACTGACAATTTAGGTCAGTATAGTGGGTTTAGGATGTGTATGAAAAGTGGGATTGGATGCTTATGTTAGGACTAGTTAGAGACTAGTTAGTTAAATTAAATTAGTCATTAAATTACTCTATCTCTCTCTCTTTAAGCACCAAAGTCATAAAACACAAAATGATAAAAATCATATGCCTCAATTACACTTAACCATACCATTATTCTTTACAAGTGTAATAAGGAAAACAACAAACAACCTTAGGGCAAGGTTCACTTCCTAGAAGACTAATGCACCAGAAACTATAAAGTCCATGGAATTTGACTAGATTGTGTGTAAGCGCTTTGTGATTCATATGGTTGGGTGCAGGGGTACCTACGAGCACTCATCAACCACTTAGAGCTCAAAGTTTATAATGTAAAGCTTTTGTTATGCATCCTTTTGGTTTGCAAACTCTTTTTCATATAACACATGTATTGTAACCACTTGCTACTCTAGTTCTGCTCTAGGCCTACCTACTATTGACATGGCTAGATTAGCATATCAAAGATTTGCTAATCCCATGTATTCTATCATGTCCTATATCTACAGATATTTGTTCTTGATCTTAGCTTAGTGCACATGAGCAAGACTATCTAGGATAGGCTCGGAATTAGGTATTTGTGTTGTGATATAGTTACTCTCTGACTTAGCCATTTAGATCTCTTTCTTACTAATTTGTTTATACATGCCCACTTGATCTCTAAAGTGCTCCTTCAGCTATTCATGTTTCTTAGCCTTATTTAACCATGCACTGATTTCAATAACTTACTTTTGACATATAGCATGGACTTCCTTCATTGATAAGGTTTTTTTTTCTTTGACCAATTTTCTTATGTTAGGATTGACTCGAGCAAACTAATCCCTCAACTCATGAATGCTTTTTTTAGCACATTTTTCTACTTTTTGACATCAATCAACCTCATATATTCAGCAATAATTTTCTTGTTTTCTTCTTCTAAGGCAGTTAAAACTTTGACATGGGTGTAAGTTTGGGCATCTACCATTAAGGCGTTCCATGTTACCTTCTCTTTATCCATCTCCATTTGGGTATATTTGGTCATTAGTTGATCCATTTGTTTATTTTTGAATTGCTTTAGCTAGTCAAGCATAATATATTGTACAAGATTTTTCCTTTCTACTCTTAATGCAACTAACTCTGCTTGTAGCTTTTGCACTTTGATTTCAACATGCTCTACTCTAACATTTGCCATTACCAACTTTCTCTTTGTTGAAATTGATTCTGACTACATTATAGTGGTATCACTTGGGATATCAAAGGGGTTTTGCATTACTTATTCAATATACAACAATCATTCTAGAATATTCTCATGCTCTGTTACATCCATGGATGTCTCAGCTATGGTTTCAACATCATTTGCTCCAATCATATTAGATAGTGGCACAACAAAAATATTGAACGATCTTTTGATATGATTTATGATAACTTTTGTAGCTCTTTCTGCATCCTAATGTTGCATGACCACTACTATTGTTCCTTCTCTTGTCTCTAACATTACCTAGATGGATGCAGCATTCCTAGATATTTGTTGTGCCTAATCTTTGTCCTCTCTTACTTGCAATGATATCTAACCACCAGTGGATCCTATTAATACAATAGGCCTACTTGGATTATATCTTACTCTATACATACTAGATACCTCTCTACTTCTTTAGCTCATGCTTTCAACAATTTGTTGCAAATGACACATTGATAGTCTATAGTCTTGTTGTGTCAGTGTTGCACTTGATCCTAGTTTATCAACAACTGGTGCTAACCCACTAGGCCCTGCTTCTCTTGTGCTGAGGCTAGGATGTTCTTAGTTGGTGTAGATCCAATTGCTCTTTTAGTGCCCACTAAGTTTTCTACTTGATTCTTTTTGAATAGCATTGGTTTAAAATTTCTGCATATGAANGACCATCCTCCTGGAAAAATTCTACGCTAACATGGCTCATTTATTATTTTTGGAAATCCAAATGAAATTTGACAAGAAAAAGTCAGGGAAACTCATCCTACCATTTCCTTGCCTTATCAGAAGACTATGCCAACAAGCAGGAATTCTAGGATACACTAATGATATTTTCCGCAAAGCTCAAAATGCTTCATATGCAGAAATTTTAAACCAATGCTATTCAAAAAGAATCAAGTAGAAAACTTAGTGGGCACTAAAAGAGCAATTGGATCTACACCAACTAAGAACATCCTAGCCTCAGCACAAGAGAAGCAGGGCCTAGTGGGTTAGCACCAGTTGTTGATAAACTAGGATCAAGTGCAACACTGACACAACAAGACTATAGACTATCAATNTCCAAAGTGCAGTTCCACTATGATAATGGAAATGATAGATTTTTCCTAAATTGCATGGAGATATTCATTTGACAGTGTGAAGTGTTGTCCTTACTCTTGAGTAGGTGGTATTTCAACTTCGACTTATGTAAGAAAGGTGAAAAAGGTAAAAAGAGTATAAAAAGACGAACTAGTGCTTAAGTGTCAAATGTGACATCCCCCATCACTATCGTTAAGCATCAAAACTTGGAAAATTGAATGGGCAGTAAATATTTTTGTGGACATGGTAGAGTCCTTGGAGGAGTAAGAAAAGTTACAGAATGGTTTCACCTATTAAATATTGATGAGAATAAGCTTTTGTGGATTTGTTGGGTGGCAAATTTGCATGATGTCAAATTGGTATGTAGCATAGTGTTGATGCGTAAATTTTGGACACGCCGCCAACACCTGTGAAAACTCATTTTAGGAGACTATCGCCTAGGGCGCCTCCCGTATGGGTATGGAAACCCGAAAATAGTCTCAGCTGGAAAGGGCTATGTGACAAAACAATAATAACAATATTTTAAACAAAATATTAAAAACTTAAATTTGATTTTTGGAGTGTTCTGTTATGTTTCAAAAAACATATAAAAATCAAAATTAAACATTTGTGTAGTTTTGAGTAAAATAAATAACACAAAATAAAAATTCAAATTAAAAATAAAAATTTATCTGGTGCTCTATGCAGAAGAAAAATTCAGCCACTGGTCTTCCCGGTGTCGGCTTGGTCTCTACCGTGTGGGCAGAAAAGAAAACGGGAAAGAAAATGCGTCTGTTTCGTGCATGAGAGACTTGCGGCTCTTGAACAGAAAAATCCTACGAGAGACTTGCGACTCTTGAACAAAAAAAAATGCTCGCTGTTTGAACAGAAAATCCTCTCCAGTGGTGAACTAAAAATCCCCTGATCGTTGTCAGAGATTAAGCGTAGGCATTCACTGCTGGCTCCCCCTCTCGCTGCCTTTAAACTCTAGCTTCCTCCCTCTTTATAGCGGCCCTGCAGGAGAAAACCCTAACCCTAAATTACCAGCCACCTTTGCCGTGAATTATTTTTGCCTTTTTCCTTATATTGCTGCAAAAGAAAAGAAAAGAAAAACAAAAGAGGATAATCATCATGGGTCATAAGTCATGGGTGGATGCTTCATCAACGTTTTAAAATCTGTTTTTTTATGGGCCAACGAAGCCCACTGGCACATGGACAGTGGCCATGTGCAAGCTCATGGTGCTCTATTTTTAATTTTTTAATTTTTTATTTTTATAAAACTTGTTTAAACAAGGCCCTATGTCTAGCATGGGTGAGGTTGGCCTCAACACTTAGCCCCCAAACTACAAATTGCATGCAAGTGCAAGAATTAGAAAATTTTGAATGAAAATGCAAATGGTGGGGAAACAAAAACAACATGAAACAAGAGATGCAAACTTGAAAGTAAACTATAATGTTCTAAACATGATCAAAATAACCAAATAATCAAAAGATACACTGACGTAGGCCATCCAAACAACCATTAAAATCTTAAGATCTATAGATATATATGTATAATTATATATATATATATATATGTAGATATATGGTTAAGCTCTTATTCTTAATATTCTCACAAGGTAACAGTAAAAGTATGCACACTATTTTGAGCAAGTAACTTATACAAAACTTAATGAGGAGGATGAGATAAAGCTCATGTTAGATCATAGTAAGCCACAACTTTCAGATTTTTCCTTGGTTTTTTTTTTCTTTTTTGAAAATCTTAAATTTAAAAGGGGAAACGGAGGTTAGGGTGAGGATTGCTGCCGAACCCCATCACACTCAAGAACTTATTACACTGCCAATGAACACGGTCCTCATTTGTTTTTTTGTTTTGTTTTTTTTTTTCTAAAGGAAACTTTGCTCATGGTGTACTTCATTCTTGAGGTAGGAATTCCAACACGAGTCTAGCCGATTAGCTACACTGCCAAAGAGCATGGTCCTTTTAGAAACTTTGCCCATGGTGCAGTTCAACCCTCATGTATGTGCCTTTGATTAGTGGCATCATAGCAGGTCTCCTGGGCGGCTAAGGGTTCTCAAGTAGAAATGAACACACTTCATCCCGTTGTTCACAGGATAATCATGGATCATCATACTTGAGGGCTTGGGCTTATGAGAAGAAAGGATAGAATTTTCCAAGGTCACCTAGTAATTATGACTAACCACTCTCCAACATCACATATCCTACACTCACATGATCATGATGATAACATGATAAGTTTGTATAAATCAAATGCTCCATAATCAAACATAACAAATAAACTGAAACCTTGGAGTCAATTGAAAGAGTTATAGTAATTATAAAATATAAAGCGGATTTTATAGCATTATATAATAGTAATAGTAAATTATATTATACCTACATTATTTTCCAATGGTGTTAAGATGACCCAATATCAAGTAACTCAAATGACCAATGATTATTAAAATCATATGAAGAACACAATAATCAAAACAATATGCTAAGAAGGAAATGATGAAAATGCAAGCAAAATATGGAAATGCAATAATATACATATGAAATGCAAAGAAAAAGGGAAAGAAAACATGCAACTAAGAATCTACCAGATGCCCACGTGGGGTACTTGAGTAAAAATGTTTCAAATGAAATGCATTAAAATTCCTATTCAACCTATATCCTTGCAAATCAGCAATCTTAAACACATTTGGGACAGTGATGTCTACAATTTGGAATGGACTTGACCACATAGGTGAAAACTTAGTTTGAGGGCCAGTTTGAGCAGATGCTCTATCTTTCTTAAGGACTAGATTGCCTACTTGAAAATTTTTAGCCGCATATTTTTTATCAAACCATCTCTTGACAATTTGTTGATGCTTAAGATTATGAAAATCAAGACCTACTTTTATCTTGCTTGATCGTTTTCTATAAATTTTTTCCTTAATATAAATTTCAATGATAGGTCTAGGTCTTGGTGGGTCATCGAATATAGCTTTTCTAGGAGAATGTTCCATGGATGTATTGTTAAAATTTAGCACACCTTCAAATGTTTTAAGAGGTAAGGTGTTATTTATATCTTTGTCTTCCCTAAAGGTGGTGGATCACTTAGAAAAAATCCATCGTGTTGTTGATAAGGCAAGGTGTCTCCATAGTTTTCTTCACCTTCTCTAGAACTTTGATAGGATTTGATGGGGTTTGCATAAGAGATAGGACTTTTTGTAGTTCCACTTACATAGTCATTTTCAACATGTTCACTACACTCAACCTCAATAACCCCAACATAAAGATTAGCATTTCGATCTTCCAAAGATTGATTTTGTTGATCCAAGTTTGTTACTACTTGTTTGTAGAAGGGTTCTTGGGGTATAGTCGTGTATTCAAATTTTCCTTTGATAGGGATCAACAATTCTGAGAAATCTGACCTAAAGAAGCCCCCAAACTTAGCTCCAAAAGTCCTTGATAAGAGCACACCATATGTGGGTTTCATGTCAACTACTAGGATATCTATATAACATGTAAATGTAGTGTATTGCTTAAGTTGTACCTTTGCTTCTTTTAATAACCCTACCACAGGTACATTAGATCCATCGAGTTGAATCACACTTTTAGTTTGTGGTATCATTTGTGCTCCTAAAGCGTTACAAACGTCAAGAGGCATAACACTAATAGTTGCACCTGAATCCATTAAACAGTTATGGACATTCTTTCCTAAAATAATCAAAGTGGTTAGGAAAGGGGAATGATCCTTTTTGCTAGACACAGAATTATTCACGTTTTGTATTGATAACATGTTAGGACTTTCTGCAAAGTGAACTTGCCTTTTGGGAATTGGGGATTTTTCTCTTTGGGCTACAGGTATATGAACCATATCCCGAATCACTTCTTTCATTTCGTTAAAGTGTAGGAGGTCATACATCGAAATGTTGGCTTTAACTCTTTTTAAGTCCTCAACCAAATCATAATTCTTATGTTCATCTTTGGCTTCTTGTTGAGATGGAACTCTCCTAAGTACAGATGGGGGGTTTGGTTGTTGTGGGGCAATTACTTGGGATGACCCGGATTGATTGTTTGCATTGTTTTGAATAGGAACTCTTTTGTTTGGAGGTGTATAGAAATTGTTCCTAGTTTGTTGTTGTGTAGTATTCATAATGTCACTGATTTTGCGGTAGCGAGTGTTGTGTGGGTTAGGGTCGCCTACCATAACTTGTTCTAATGAGGAAACCTCTTCATTTTCTGTCTCATGAGGTACATCAAGAACCATGATAGGGGTTTTCCCATTTTGTTGCCCTTGGGTATTGTCACCATACAATGCCATGAATTGAGGACAAGTCTTTTCAGAATGTTGCCTCGTATTATGAAGATAACAATAATCATCGTTGATTGATGTGCTTGGTCTTTTTGGTTGTATAGAGCTTTTGTTATTGTTTCTCTTTAGCTTGACTACTTCATTGGATAGTTTTTCTAGTGAAGTGAATATTTGGGTCATCTGATTTTGAGTTTGGGTTGGTGGTTCAACAGAATTTGATCTCCCGTTTGGGTTGATAATGGATTGAATCAAGGCTTTTGATTGGTCATCATTCAAACCAGTGTTGGATGGTTAGAATGAAGAGGACATGGGGCCTTGTGAGTAATTACTTAAAGGTTGAGTTGATTGAAAAGGAGAAACAGCTTGAGGCATAACATTAGATGTTTGAAAAGTTGGTAGGAGTGGGTTTGATTGCATAGGGTTACTAACACTCATCATCCCAAATTGGGTTTGGATGTTGTTCATAAGGGTTATTTGCTCTAATTCCACAACTTTTGACATTGCACCTTGTATTTCCATTATGTTGGGATCAAATTTTATAGCATAAGCGAAGAATGGATCAATGGTAGAGAGATAGAAGTTGAGGATACCATCTGGTTGTGGTCGCATCTCATTTGGCACATAGGCTAGTTGATAAAGGAATCTAAGGTTATAATCCCTAACAGTTTCCCCAGGTAGCTTTCTTAGGCTGGTAAAGTTACTTGATGCGATAGCAGGGCTTGTAAATTTGTCAAATTGATTCAAAAACTTGTTTTTGAATTCTTGCCATGTGTTAATAGAGGCATCAGGAAGCATTAAGAACCATTGGGTTGCTTTGGTCCTAAATGTTGTTACAAACACTCTACATGCCACATCATTATGTACAATGTTGTGGATCCCTAATAAGGTTTCAAAACATTGTATGTGTTGGCGAGCATCATTCGTAGGGGTTGTATGATCGAAGAACAAGTTTATGTTTTGAAGGGATTTTGGTATGTCATGGTAATTGTGAATGTTAAAAGGGTTTCTTACTAAGGAAGCCGAGGGTTGATGGGCTGCCATCTTAGTCCGAGGTTTTTTAGGAATTGAACTTGGAAAAAGTGAAGCTCGTTGTTTTCTCAAAGTAGATTGACGAGTAGCTGGTTGACTAGGGGTAGGAGTATGAGTTCTTTGTTGAGAT